>VXBA01005482.1:505989-523904 GCA_013399895.1 Serilophus lunatus
AAGGGAATATCACCATGTGGGAAGCCCACACTGGAACGGGCTCCTAGTAGGACCTGTGGCCCCAAGGAGAGAGTAGCACACAGATTTACTGATAGGACTTGTGACCTGTGGGGGACCCATGCTGAAGCAGTCTGTACTGGAAGGACTGCACCCTCTGGAAGGGACCCTGGCTGGGGCAGTTTTTGAGGAATTCCATCATGTTGGAAGGACTCATGTTGGAGAAGTTAATGGAGGACTGTGTCCTGTGTTATAAAACCCCAGGTTCAAGCTACGAGCTCTCCCTAGCGTTTTACTTCAAAAAAATAATTGAGAGTCCAAAAGTTTCATCCATTGAACTTTTGCAAAGTCTTTGGTTCTTTAATACCTTGAGATAATATAAATCGAGAGCGTTGCATACATTTCCCAAGAGCTAAATCTTAATTTAGTGAGAAAAAAAACTATTTGGCAAAAGTTTAAAAGAAGTAACATAAAACCACGGTAAAACATTCTACAAAGCACCCAGCACATGCCAACCCACGCAACTCAGCAAATATAACCCCTTGGTTTTAATTTACCCAAAATATTAAGAAAAGAGTAAAGAAAGAAAGAGACTTAGAGAACAAAAAATGAGTAAAGATATAGAAGATGAGACAGGAGGAGGAGAGGAGATTATTAAATAGCTACTGCCGAAGTGTTCTATGGAAGTCCAGCTGCACATAGCGATGGCAGGTCCCAAGAGGACAGAGGAGAGGGAGCTCCTGTGCTCCCGTATTTCTGTGCTCTGTCCCTCTGTGCCTGCTCCTCCAAGTGGGAATGACGGGTTGTCCCTTTTCATTGACAGCTGCTCCACTGGCCCTTCCCCTTGCTCCAAGTTGGTTCAGAGCCAATAACAAAATAATGCTTTTACTGATCTAGTGTCTCACATGCGTGAAGGACCCAATGCTGGACCAGAGGAAGAGTGTGAAGAGTCCTTCCCCGGTGGAGGAAGGAGTAGCAGAGACAAGTGATGAACTGGCTGTAACCCACATCCCTGTCCCCCTGTGCCACTCAGGAGGAGAGGCAGGGAATTGGGGAATAAAGCCCAGGAGGAAGGGTGGGGTGGGTGGAAAGTGTCCTTAAGATTTGGTTTTATTTCTCATTACCCTACTATGATTTGTAATAAACTCATATTCCCAACTCTGTTTTGCCCATGAAAATAATTGGTGAGTGATCTCTCCCTGCCCTTATCTTGACCCATAACCTTTTCCTATATTTTCTTTTCCCTGTCCAGCTGAGGAGGGAAGTAATTGAGCAGCTTTAGTGATCACCTTATGACTGGGCAGGGTCAGCCCCCCAGAGCTGTCCAGAGCCCTTGTGGTACTCCCATTCCATGAGGGTTTCAAGACTTCAGTGAGCAAATCTCTCCTCAGCCTGACCCAATCAGCCCTCCTGCAAGCAGGGGTTGGGCTAGCTGACCTCTGGAGGTCACTTCTAACCAAATTCATTCTATTTCTAAAGCTGTGGTGGAGGGGGGGTTAAGTGAACTGGAGGAACGAGTGAAAAAATATAATAGGGGAAGCAGATATTTTCATTTTGAGTTAATTAATCACCTTCCAAACCAAAAAAAAAAAAAAAAAAAAAATCAGATAATATTGCAGACCGAGTTAGCTCTGATTAATTTAGTATATGCTGTACTCTAAGAGTGCGGTAAATTTATTGCTGCCATTCCATTTACGTGTGCAGCAGCTATAAAATTCTCATTACTTCTCTTAATCGGTTTTGCATTTTCTTCTCTGAAGCTTTGAATGGAAACTTAGGTATTTTTGCAGTGTTCTTCCACTCTATTCTATTCCGAAATTTGGTGGCGTTTTATGCAGAAGTCCAAGTGGCCAGAAAATAGTACGGGCTCAAATTTCATCCTCTGTGTTTTAGTTTTCTGAAAATGTTGTCTAATCTAAAATTCAAGAGATTTTTGAATTGGATCTATTTAAATACTGCCTAACGCTTGTCTGACATGATGTAATACTAGACATTCTCTAGTGTGTGTGTTGAGTTTTGAGTAGTTTAGTGATATATATTAGAACTTTTTGAGTATTTCCCATAATGTCTTGCTGGCCTTCTGCCTCTATGGTTTGATGATACAATTTTCTGTGTTGTAGCAACGCTGCTTTTTACTTTTTAGAAACTTTCTTGTAGTTTTTTTAATGTAAAATGGCAGAAGTGGGAGAGGTATGAAACTTGGTAGATTTTGAAGAGCAATTTCCCAAGAATCATCTTTATAGAATATTCTCATAAAGTTTTTTCAGCTTCCTTTAAAAAAAAATTAAAAGGACCAAGCTTCAACCACCTCCCAGGGAAGATCTCTGTCCCAAAATACCTTGGCTTTGTGATAGATTTTTCTGACAAAAAGGACACATCTTTCCTTTACTTTTTTAAGTTAGCATACAAAAGGTATAGCTTTAGACAGACTATTTTTCATATCTTTTAAATGATTTTTTTTAACTTTGTTTTACTCTGTGTTTTTAAATCTTTTGGCAATTCTGAGGAAACAACTGCAAGGAAAATTATGGTCCTAAATCTCAAGTGTTCATGTCTGTAGGAAGGTTATGGTTCTAGGAAGGCCAATATGTAAAGTAGGAGACACAATACAGATGTTAATTAAGCAACCTGAGGAAGCAAAAGGGAAAGTTGCCAAGGTTAATATCACCTAGTCTGTGAAATCAAGTGCTCAATCATAATTTGGGAGAGAAGCAGTGGTGGAGAGAGAAAAGAACACTCTTCCATTTTATTTTAGGAAAGAAGTTGTTTGCATGGCTTTTGTGAGGCCTCAAGAAGAACAAGAAGGATGTAACCAAGAACTGTCAGCCAGTCTAGACCAGTAACAAAGTGTAGAGGTTAATTAGACAACGTTGTGAACTACCAGCATTCACTTAAATTGAAATGCAGGTAGACCAGGCCTATTTCTCCTCTGCAGCTGGTAAGAGTTGAAGCTCATTATTGAAAACATCAGCAGCCCTTTCCAAATACATTGGCATTCACAGATCTCTCTAATACCAGTGTGGGCTCCAATATCCATGCCTAGACTGGTGGCCCTTACCATTATGCAGGGTCTCCCCTACTTACCAAGTAGTCTGGCTTGGTCTTCAGTAGCAAAACAGATGCACTCATGCACCAGTATCACAACCACCCTTTGCTCATGCATCTCTCAAATATTAAATCTCCCACCAGATGGTAATCCAATGTCCATACATGGACTCTGTGTCCATTGCCTGGTTACTGACTCAGACATACACATGTATGCACAGTTAAATTCCCTAGGCAAATATAAACAGTCTGGTGTCTCCAATTGTTGGCACTTAGACTTATGGGCCTGTGAGCCGCAGTCCCTGCTCCAGTTACTGGCATTTAGACCCCAGCAGCATAGCCTCCACTGCCCATGAGGTATCGTCCCTTCTCCAGTTGCTGGCACCCAGATCTCTGTTGTATTCTTGTCTCTCGTTGTCACCTAGATCTATGGACCTGGGGTCCCATGTCTCGTTTTCCAGCTGCTGGCAATTGGACATTGTAGCTGTCACATAGGACAGAGTAAGATTACAAAGGCAAAGTCAGCAATAGGATTTAGTGGGAAGATAGGACACAATGTGTCGGTCAGGTGTAGGGTTCAGACAAGTACCCTGTGTTTGTTCCTCTGCTATCCGTCCTTATCTTGTGTTTGTCACTTCCCATAAAGATCCTATAATTTTTACATAACCCTCACAAGTTCTTTGTATTATTCCGTGTTTTTTTGGCATCCTCTTACAAAACCCGTCAGATATCCCATACTACTCATAAAAGTCTTGATTTTTTTTTCTCTGTTCCCTCCTCCCACTGCCCCCAACATCCCCTTGCCCCTGCCTATTTCTGAATAGTTCTTTTTAACAGCTCATCAATCAGTGGCTGAAAAGTTCTGGTCTTTGTCTACCTTATTACCTGCTCATTAATGTTTGTGTGTCTGTTTGTTTTATTGCTTTATTGCTTTCCCAGTTACTCATTACTTCTATTATGCTGAATAGTCCTTAACTGAATAGCTTAATGAACCAGATGCATTTACATTCTACACACTCCTTCAGTGGTATAGAGAAAAATGCTCTTGCTTGTTTAAGATCCTGGAGTCATGCTGGTTTTTGTATTGGTTCTGGTTTTACCTCTGTTATTGAATTATTACTATCACTTGGCTTTTTTGCTGTTCATTTCCTCAGGGGAAGAGCTCCAGTTATCTTCAATGAGATTTCCTATGGGATTTAATGAAACCTGAGTATCACATGCTTACCACAATTGTAATGTTACAGTCCCAAAGGTATGAGTGAGTTGCTTGTATAGATTTCTTATGTCTATGAATTGTGCTGAGAGCGTCAGCTCCCTGCCAAGTGTGGGAACCTTGCAGCAAGGACGATTGGTGTGCTTGCACTAAAAATAATGTTATCTGGCTGGCTATGTCCTCAAGGTCCTGTCTTTACATGGCAATGGATAACAAACACAAATGAGTTTGCAGGTGCTACAGCATAACAAATTCCAGCCTACTTTAGAGATAAAGTGTAATAAGATCAGGCTGACCTGTGTACAAATCTGGTGAACACATAGTATTTATAATTTAAAAACCATTTTCGTTATTGATTTAATGCTATGTAAAATCAGTATAATTCTATTCTAGTCACTAATTTTCAGAAGCTGGGCAACATGAGGAAACATATTTTTATTTAGAAGAAACAAGAGTCTAATAATTAAGGGTCTATAATTAGAAATAACAAGTGATGGTCTGTTCCCTTTCCATACTTTTTTAGCTTCTACCTGCTGGCCTCACTCTTCCTGATACCCCCTAGGATCCCATTGGGCCTCTTGGCCTCAACGGCACACTACAGTCTCATGCTCAATCTGTCATCCACCAAGACTCCCAAGCCCTTCTCAGTAGAGCTTCTCTCTAGTAGGTCAGCCCCCAACCTGTACTGGTACTTGGAGTTATTCCTCCCCAGGTGCAGTACCCTACACTTTCCCTTGTTGAACCTCATTAGATTTCTCTCTGCCCAGTTCTCCAGCCTATCAAAGTCCTGCTGAATGACAGCACAGCCCTCACACGTATCAGCTGGTCCCCCCATTTTGTATCATCTGCTGAGGGTATGTTCTGTCCCTTGTTTCAGGTTGTTGTTAAACAAGTGGAAACATGCACATACATGCGAATTTAGGTATATTAGAGAGTTTTAGACATGATTTCTAGAAAGGCGTCTCATGAGTTGCATTGGAAATGGAAATTAAAACTAATGCTGCCTGCAACTCAAAATTCTCATATATGTTGCAGCTTACTTGCACTTACAGGTGTAGCAGTTTTTTTAGTGGCAATTTTAGCAGCTATTTTAGTGGCAATTTCTAGAGTAACCTGCATTAAATAGAAGCAAGAAAACTTCTAAGAGACTGAAACCTTTCAAGGGAAAATAGGACAAGGTAACTAGTACAGCATGGGAATAGTTTCAAGGGTGAAATCTGGTTGTGATGTTTTTCTTTCCAGCTTGTGAGCACTTTTCTTGAAACTTTCTGTGCTGTCTGCAGGCTCAGAACCAAAGCCAGAGCTATGCTCAGTGATCAGACAAGGAACAGAATATTTACTATGGGAATAAGAATGTGTATTAACTGGAAACATTCCCAGAGCTGTAATTTTGTGAAGTATACAATGCTGAAGAAAAGTGCATCTCTTGGAAAATCATATTTTGCTATATTGGCTGTCCACTAGTCTTCTGTTAACTCGCAAGCATCTAATTTGTGTTTAAATTGTGACAACACTGTTATTTCTGGGACTTTTTTTCAAAATTAGCTCTTAAATATGGCTAGTTACTAATCTTAATGGTTTGCTTAGAAAATTTGAGTCATTCAGTTGGAAAAACAGAAAACAATCACGAGGTTTAAACTATCAATCATAAATAAACAATCTTGGCATTCATGCATAATGTAATTTATTCAGAAAGATTGTTCAATGAATACTTGTGAATAATGAATGTGCTTGGGGAAATATTTTTTTAGGTTATTTAGGAATAGGGAATGGTAAAAACTGAGTTAATGTAAATATTTGTAGAAATAATCTACATCTGAAAGAACCTAATCCTTAAAAGAGTAAAAGATCAATATTCAGGATAGATCTCATCCCACCCAAGATTCTTGGAAGCATGTAATCACAGAACTAACTTGGGGTGTAAAAAATTGAACTAATAGTAAGCCAGGACTGAGGTATATCGATTGGGCTCTGCTCCTCAGAAGTGGAACAGCAGCACAAATTTTGGCAAGAGGTATTTTTGGCAGAGTTTTGAGGAGGACTTCCCCATTGTGGAGTTAGGCTGTTGTCACGCCTTGATTCTGTAGCTTCCACAAGTGAGGTGGTGTAGATAGTTGTATGCCCTTGGGGCACAACAGGCCACTGAATGTTGAAGAAGGCAAGAGGAAAGTCATTGATATCTGGCTAGATGTGCAACTGTGTTTCATTGCTTCAAGTCTTACCTTGCCACCAAATTAGATTGTCATATTGATCCACTCAAAATCCCCCTGCCATCAGTTTCATTGTCTTTCTCATGTCAGACTCCATTAATAATGGTCTAGTGATCAGATGTCTGGAGAGAGAATAATGGAAGAGTATCAAACCTATTTTAGTTTGAAAATATTTGTTTTGATGTAAAAGCTGTTTTCTCTAATGGTTTAACTGCTTCTGTTTATGATTCAACTGTAGTCAAAAGTGTAAGCTGCAGAGTCAGAGGGTCTTGCATGCAGTGTGTGAATGAAAGGTAATTGAGTCTATACCAAATCTGACATTCATGGATTCATATAATCTAATACAAGTCTAAGTGGCTTCATTTTCACTGCAGGCTGTTCATATGCTTGAGAGTCAATTTTACATGCTTAACTAAAAGTGTCACGGGAGAGAAACAGAAGGTTCAAGGAGAAAAGAGAAATCAGTGCTTGAACAGGGAGATGAATAAAGGAAACAGCAAGGAAAAGAGGAATAACAATACATTTTTTTTTGTGATGAAAATGCTTGAGGAGTGATCGCAAGAGCTGGAACAATGTGGAGGGAGATCTCTGGAAAAAGCTCTCATAGGAGAGACTGGCCAGATGTTCCCATGTGCAGATTTGTGGTATTTGTGGAGAAGATAGAATTTACAAGCTTTGACTTTACGCTGCTTGGCAAGTGTGCCACAAACTCCTATGTTGCATGGTTTGGCTGTAGCCCTACAACAGTCTTTGACTTTTCTTCGATAGTTCTTTGAATATGTCAGTTTTGTGGTCAGCAGTACTAAAGCAGATTGGACATTCAGAATTCATAGGAAAATAGAGTAAAAAAGAGAGTGTATGTCCAAATCATTACACAGTTCTTTTCACTGTATCTTAAAAAGGACATAATGGGAGTTAATACAAGGTACACACCCAGGCACTGAGAGTGTTCAGAAAGATGGATGGCCTTCAAAGTGAGAGAAAACTAAATGGGCTGGA
Source organism: Serilophus lunatus (assembly GCA_013399895.1). Classification (NCBI taxonomy): domain Eukaryota; kingdom Metazoa; phylum Chordata; class Aves; order Passeriformes; family Eurylaimidae; genus Serilophus; species Serilophus lunatus. Next base: position 513,454 of record VXBA01005482.1, read on the forward strand.
TTTTTTTTCTCGGGAAAGAGGCAGTTGAAAAAAACTTGTTAAATATTTATGAAATCATAACTAGTATGGGGAAGACAAAGAATTACCATTTTATAGAGTCATAGAATGGCTTGATTTGGAAGGGACCTAGTTCTAGTCCCAACTGCCCTGCAATGGACAGAGATATCACACACTAGATCAGGTTGCACAGAGCCCCATCCAACCTGACGTTGAACACCTCCAGGGGTGGAGCATCCACAATTACTCTGGGCAACCTGTTCCAGTGCCTCACCGCCCTTACTGTAAAGAATTTTTTTCTTAATATCTCATCTAATCCTACTTTGAAGCCACTCCCCTTTGTTCTGTTACTACATGACTTTGTAAAAAGTCCATCTCCATCTTTCATTCATGCTCCCTTCAGATACTGGAAGGCTGAAAATAAGTCACCCTGAAGCCTTCTCCAGGCTGAACAATCCCAATTCTTTTAGCCTTTCCTCACAGGAAAGGTATTTCATCCTAATCAGCATGGTGGCCCTCTTCTGGACTCATTCCACCAGTACCCCGAAGTCCCTCTCAGCAGGGCTGCTTTTGGTCTGTCCATCCCCCAGCTTGTGTTGATATTGGGGTTTACTCTAATGCAGGTGCAGCAGCTTGCACTTGACCTTGTTAAACCTCATGAGATTCCTTTGGGCCCATTCCTTGAGCTTGTCCAGGTCCCTCTGGATGGCATTGCATCCTTCAGATGTGTCAACTGCACCACTCAGTGCCATTGTTTCTCCATTTATTGGACTTCCATTGGTGTCTGAATAAGGTAAATAATACACAGATGCTTTTGCCTGTTGGAGAATTATAGCTATATCACCTACCAGGCAAATGAGTGACAGCATCAATGTGTATGTGCTTCTAGTCCATTTTAATTTCTGTAACAGTGATGTTACTTTTGACTGAAACAGAATTGTGGCACTGAAATCACTCTCATTTTGTGTATTCAGTATGTTCTGAGGAGACAAATTAAAGCCAACTGAGATCTGGACAACATGTAACTACCACTAAAACACTGTGTTTGGCTTCATAAGTATGACCTTTAATAAGGTCCTTCTAATGTGGTCACACAGCTCTTTGTTCCTAAGTGGCTCATATTTCTGTTTTTCAAAGATGGAGTTAGATGCTATATCTGTAAGAGACAGCTGGGAAATAAATTTGAACTAATTTTGTGTATTGCTGTTTGTCTCATAAAATTCTGTGCCTTGTTAAAGGATACACAGGTGTCACAAATAGCTTCAAAGCTATAGCACTCAGGTTAAGGTGTTGCCAGTCAGAGGTGATTTAAAATGGATTATTCATCTGTTTCTCCAGGAGTTTGAGCTTTCCTATGGCTTAATCAGGGCTAGCATCCACCAATTCACACCATGGATGGACAGATGATTTCACAGTAGGAAGGAGTACAAATTGCACTTAAGATTTTTTTCTCTCTGGTGTGATTGTGAGTTTTAAATGCTCAGAGTATCGGGGGTTGTTTTTGACTCCATAACATTTCCTCAGGCTAGTTACATTGGTAATTGGCTTATTTCTGTTGTAATCTTGGGGTTTTTTCTGCTTAGCTGCCCTGTAACCCACCACACATAAACAGTTTCGATGGAGCTCAGTGTTCTTGTTGCAAACTTCAGTATTCTTGGTTATAAACTGACTAGATTAGAGATCTAACTATCCATTTGTTGTGCAGGAGGAGTTCAGGCTTAAGAGCAATTTTCACTTCAGCAGAAAACTCTCTGTACTGCTGCTGCTGCCATACACGTCACTTTTGGATCAGCAATTGGGTGTTGCTCCTTAGCAGTGCATTGAAATAAAATCTTAGCAATTTAAAGAAACATGCCTGGGTGTAAATTATATTTATCCTGAATTGCATGTGGGTCTGTATTGGATTTCTGTGGCCAGAAATCCAGTGGTATTTGGGGGAATATAGGGAAGGTTTCCTTGAGAAGCTGCTGGAAGCTTCCCCCATGTCCAGTAGAGCCAATGCCAGCCGGCTCCAGGCCGGACCTGCAGCTGGCCAAGGCCAGGCCAATCAAGAGTGATAATAAAGCTTCTGTGATAACATACTTAAGAAGGGAAGAAAAAAAGACAAGGGGTAAATGAAGATGGGAGCCAGAGAAGAGCAGAGTGAGAACGTGTGAACAACAATGCAGGCACCAAGGTCAGTGGAGAAGGAGTGGGAAGAGATGCTCTAGGCACTGGAGCTGAAGGTTTCCCTGCAGCCCGTGGTAAAGACCATGATGGAGAAGATTGTTACTCTGCGGACCAGGGAAGACCACAGGGGTGCAGAGATCCACCTCCAGCCTGTGGAGGAGCAGGTGGATACTTAGAAGGAGGCTGTGACCCCGTGGGAGGCCCATGGTGAAGCAGGGTCCTGTGGACCTACAGGGAGAGAAGGCCATGCTGGAGCAGGTTTTCCTGGTAGGACTTGTGGCCTGTGTGGGAGCAGCCTCTGTCTTAAGGACTGCATCCAGTGGAAAAGCGACCCATGTGGCAGCAGTGTCTGAAGAACTGTTGCCCGCGGGATGGACTCACACTGTAGCAGTTTGTGAAGGACTGTCTGCTGTGGGAGGGACTCACACTGGACAAGTTCGTGAAGGACTGTCGCTCATGGGAGGGAACCCACGGGAAGGACTTCTCTCTTTGAGCGGTGGTAGAAACAACAACTCATTGTAACCCCCATTCCTGTCTCCCTGTGTTGCTGGGGAAGAGGAGATAGAATTTGGAAAGAGAGGGTTTGGGGGTCAGGTGTTTTTAAGATTTACTTTACTTCTTATTCTAAAGCTCTGATTCTGTTAGTAATAAATTTAATTAACATCCCCACTTGGAGTCTCTTTTGCCCCTGATGATGATCAGTAAGGGATCTCTCATGGTCTTTATCTCAACTCATGAAACCCTTTGTTATATTTTCTTTCCTCTGTCCGTTTGTAGAGGGGAGTATGAGAGCGGCTTTAGTGGGTACCTGGCATCCAGCCAGGCTCAAGCTGCTACAGGGTCCTCTCTACTGAAGCATTTCCTGCTGGGCACTACCCTAAAATACCCAGTTCAAAATACCTCACAGCTTACGAATGCTGTGACAGTTGGACGCTTCAAACAGGATTTTAAGGCTGTTGGTATATTGAATACATTCATATCCATTTGTCGTACGGATGCACATGTCTGCACTGTACCTATTTGTTCCGTTTGTCTGTAGCAAAATCGACTCGCTCCTGCGGCCGCCGGCGCTCGGGCGAGGCGCGTCTGTCCCTCCCGCCGCCGCCCGATGTCGCTGCCGCGCCAGCAGCGGGGCCGGGCCGGGCCTGGCGGCGGCGGCTGCGCGTGGGCGGGGCGCTGGGTTAGTGGATCGCGGGGTTGCTGGGCAGCGGGGAAGGTTCTGCAGTTAATCCCAGCTAAAATACTGAAAATCTAGCGCCTTCTGAGAGTTTTCTGCCGTTGATTACACTTACCAAGCGGGTCTCCTATTGAGTGTCTTAAAACACCTTGAACACTGCTGCTGTTCCCGGTGGCGGAGCGCTGTGCACTCGTGCGAGGGAACTGCTATTTAATGTCCCAAGAAACGGGGGGCCCAGCAACGGGCTCAGACTGGAACACAGGAAGCTCCATCTCAACATGAGGAAAAACTCCTTTTCTGTGGGGGTGACTGAGCGCTGGAACAGGCTGCTCACAGAGGCTGTGGAACCTCCTTCTCTAGGTATATTCAAAAGCCACCTGGATGTGATCTGGTACTGCCCGCCCAAGGTGAACCTGCTTTAGCAAGGGGGTTGAATGACATAGTCTCCAAAGATCCCATTCTGTCATTCTGTGAAAATAACAGGCAAAGTTTTTCTGGTTCAGAGTTCACTTTTTGAAAAGTCTAGCTTTAATCTCTCAAGACTTTCATAGCTCAGCTGTAAAATAGCATTAGTAATGCATCCCTTCTATACTGAACAAGAACTTGTGGAGTAATGTTTGGGTATTTTAATAATAAAGCTATTTAAATCTCTTCATAAACATCATAAAGAAAGTAAATGCAGGGCAAAGTTTACTTCAATACAGTAAATAATGTGTAGCATAATTGTGCATAATCTGCTTCACCAAGTTGTAGTTTCTTCATACTGAAAACAAGTATCATTCAGAGACTTAGACATTTCAATCTCACGTGTTCTAAGTATTTGTATCAAAGACATGAGTTTATGCTTCTAGATTTTATATTTACTTTTACTTTGGAGTTGTTTTTTTTTTTAGTTTGTTGTTCTTTCATCCAAATGAGACTGACTTCCCTAGGCAACTTTGTTTTACTTTTGAATTCTGAGCAATATGTAAGTGAAAACAATTTTATTTTGAAAATACATACTTAGAATTCTGACTTGAGATTGAAAGACGAATGTGTAATTTTTATATAACACATTCCAGATTAACTGTTCCCAAGGCTTAGTGTCTTTCAGTATTACTGGGGATGTAGCTGAAGCTTGATGTTACAAGTTCAGTCCTTTGCAGTTTTGTAATGGTTAGTGTTTGTTTTTATCCGAAATGTTACCACTTTGTTTGTTGGCGCTGAAGTGAACCAGCATATTGTGAGGGTTGAAATGGATCAGTATCTAATATATACTGTACTTGCTGAAGAAATAATCAAATGGCTGCAACTGCTGCTTTGCAAACATGTCCTACGCTTTTCTGGATGTAAAGGATTCGAACCAATTGAGTTTGTTTCCTCTACCATACTGAAAGTTTGTGACTGAAAAACAGTGTAGTCTGCCGATTCCTTGCTTTAAACTCAAATTTCCACAAAGTTCATAGAGAAACAATGAGACTCCAGGATTTGTTGATGAACTGAGCTTTGACTTCATGCTTGAATTAAGAGTGGTTTTTATTCTATAGTCTATAGCTACCTGTATGCCCAAAACTATATTCCAAGGCTGAGTATTATGAGCTAATGAGTAACCTCTTTAGATCAGAAGCCTCTAGCCCTCCTTTCAGTCTGATCTGCTGACCTAAAAGCTATTATCTTCATAATCAGACACTAGTCAAGTTACTGAACAGATAACCATTTCTTCCTATTGGAAGTGATACAGACCACAAATTCCAAAAGTGAAATCTTGTAATTCTTAGTTAAGCCGATGTATAGGTTCCTAAAAAATTGTTTTGACACTCAAAGATCCTACATTCCTTTGGTTCTCAATGTAAATATGGTATTTGACTATAGGAGACTTAATTTGAAAATGTCACTTATGTCAATTATCCCATCTATAAAATTGGAAATCTTAATTAGGTTAAGATTAATACATTTGAAAAAGAATTGTTATCCTTGAGTCATCTCATGGAAATATAATTATTATAAAACCTCTCATGCATTCAAAATCTCTTTATAGCTTTGGAAAGGTGCTGTCAAACATGTTTTCTTTCATTTTAATGTGTTTATTTATACTTTTGACTATGGAAGAAATAGATAACAGACATCTGACCCTGTAAAATAGAATACAGTTTATTTGACTTGCAAGTAGAGGTCTAGGTTCTATTAGAACTGCAAAAAATCTTAGTTTAAGATGAAATTAGAGACATTTTTTCCAGGACGGAAAACATCAAGTTAGAAAGCACTGGTGATGATTAGCATTGTGCCAATGAAATCATGTGCCTTAGAGGTTTAGTAATCAGAATCACAGAATTGCAGAATGGGTTTAATTATACCAGAACTTAATTATTTTGGTCTTCTGAAGCAAGCTTTGAACTCTGTGAATTCTTATGCCACGTGAATAGTCTTCTAGAAATGCATGGTATCACTTGTACCTAAATTGACCATTGCTGTCAATGCTTTACTGGGCCAGATTTTATGAAAAGAAGCCCATCATAAGGAAAATCTTTATTAGATCAGAAGCAAGTGCAGAGTACAGTGCTCTCTGATTTTTTTTTTAATTCTCCTGCTAAGAGGTTCCATGGTGTCTAATAACAGATAACCTTCTAATTCTGAGATAGCACAATCCTTCTTGAACTCTTCCAGATGTCTTTTAATCTTCTATGATTTGATGGATCTTTTACCTCGTCTGTTCTCCCGTGCCAAATTGCAGCAACCTTTTTTTTTTTCCTGATTCAGCGTCTAGGGTTTGAACAATATTTAAATTTTGTTTTTTGCTTTATATCTTTAATATTACTTGTCTTACTGAAAACAGAGAATTATGATATTATGAAACAGTCTGAGTTGCACAAAATGTCCAATTTTATTAAGGAACATTGTATCCAAAACTGACTTTTAGTATATGCAGAATTGCCATAGAGAATCACAGTCTTCATAAAAAATGGATCTATTTCCATTGGGACTCATTGTGGGGAAAAAAACATTTCTTTTCCATCATTCTCCTAAAATCCCAGAAGGTAAACCCCAATGGTTTTATTTTTTGAAACGTAAATACTTAAACAGCTGCAGCTTAGTATGAATAAACAGAGTATACATGTGAACTACAGTGAATGTACATCAAATTACCTGCTTGATACATGACATCACAATGCCATAATTCTGGGAGCTGTATGAAGTCTGTAATCAAGTTACATTTAGAAAAGTAGCTATATGATTCTCTTGCACTTATACCCACCTTCTGAAAAGATAAAGCTCAGATTTACAGAAGTGTTTTATGTGTATTCTGGTTACGCTTTTATGAGATGCTATCTCAGCAAACAAGAAAATGAATTTCAAAGGGTAGAGTAAAGGGACAAAGCAGATATAACAATAAGGACTATATTCTAAGTATCTTGTCTCTTGAACTGTTTACTAAATTCTCTTTTTCTCTGTGTACTTTAAAGCACTGCTGCAGAAATAAGTAAAAAATTGACTGACCTTACAATAAAATCCTATGGTGACATGTCCTTCACATGAGTTGTGAAGTGTAGAGAAAGGTCAGGGGGTTTTAAGCTGAGTTTTGGGGTTTTTAAGTATTTGCTAAATAACCTCAGGCCTGTAGATGCTGAGATGAAACTCTCAGAAATTTTAGTTCTGCTAGAGGAATTTAGCTTATGCAGCTAAGCAGAAGCAATAGAAATCTTGCCAGCTTACTTGCCCGAGCAGTCACAGTGCTATCATTGTGAATGCTGAATCCTTAAGCCAGCACTTGCACTGATGTGGACTAGAAGGAAATACTTGTCTGGATAAGTACAAACAGCAAACATATATAAAAATGACATGGTCTTTGTGGACAGTTTGAATAGTAAAAGAGCTACACTTGGAAGCAAAATTGTTTATTGTGAATTGCTCTCCCAGTTCTCTAGTAAGTGACCTTATATATCAGTGTTCATTGCTTTCTCAAATAAAACAAACCAGTCTGGTGCTGTGCCTCTGCCTTGCTTCCACTCACATCCTATTAAGTTTACCTCTAGCATGCATCTTTCTCTCCTCAGAAAATATAAAAATGGGTAATGCTTGACATTCTTTCTCTTTTCCTTTCCTTCTCTTAGGTTGACTCAAGATAACCGCACACCATATATGTTAAAATTTTTTAGTATAATTGAAAAATGTCAGTTATAGCCTTTCTTGGAAGAGTTACATCAAGAAAATTACCTTTTCTATCCTAATTTTTTTTTCTCTTTAGAAATCCCAGTTGTGACAGGAGTTTATTTTGTTCTTTTTATCTGAAAAGGCAATTTCACAGACTAATCTCAAGACTGTGGTTGGGAATGTTTAAAGTAGCTTCTACTTTCCAAAAATATATGTGTGACATTATCTCCTGAAGCAATCGCTCCTCCCTACCATTGTCAAACTATAGAGTTATCATGATTTTGCACAGATGAACAGTAGATATTCAGAAGGCAAGGGCTGTCCACAAGTTGTCATAATACCATGGATCTATTATGCAACCAAAGACTGTGATCATATCAGAGATCCAGTAGACCCATAGTGCTCATGGGCTGCAGAGGAGTAAGGGTTTATGTAGATTGCAATGATTAGAGGAACATTTACACTCCTCAATTCAAACAAGTGATTACAAACATGTAAAACCTGCATCAACTCATGTAATCCGCTGTATTAGGTTTTCTGTGGCCGGATTTTGGGAAAGGGATGGAGGAGGGCTATGGGAGAGGCTTCCTTGAGAAGCTGCTGGAAGCTTCCCCCATGTCCTGCAGAACCAATGCCTGCCGACTCCAGGCCGGACCTGCTGCTGGACAAGGCCAGGCCAATCAGGAGTGACAGTAACGCGTCTGTGATAACATGTTTAAGAGGAGAGAAAAAAAAGTTGTGTGCAGGTGAAGATGGCCACCAAAGAAGAGCAGAAAGACAACACGTGAACAGTAATGCAGACACCGAAGTCAGTGGAGGTGCTCCAGGCACTGGAGCTGAGGTTTCCCTGCAGCCCGTGGTAAAGACCATGGCGGAGAAGATTGTCACCCTGCAGACCAGGGAAGACCACAGGGGTGCAGAGATCCACCTCCAGCCTGTGGAGGAGCCCCCACCGGAGCAGGTGGATACTGGAAGGAGGCTGTGACCCCATGGGAGGCCCATGTTGGAGCAGGATCCTGGCAGGGACCTGTGGGCCTGTGGGAAGAGGAGCCTACATTGAAGCAGGATTTCCTGGTAGGACTTGTGGCCTGTGGGGGACCCACACTGGAGCAGCCTATGCCTGGAGGACTGTGTCCTGTGGAAAAGTGACTCATGTGGCAGCAGTGTCTGAAGAACTGTTGCCTGTGGGATGGACTCACACTGTAGCAGTTTGTGAAGGACTGTCTGCCGCGAGGAGCCAGGGGAAGGACTCTTCTCTCTGAGCAGCAGCAGGAACAACTGAACATAATTCTCATTCCCCATCTCCCTGAACCATTGGGGAGGAGGACATAGAGCTTGGAAGGAGAGGGAAGGGGGGGGGAAGGTGTCTTTAAGATATGTTTTACTTCTCATTCTTAAACTCTGATTCTTTCAGTGATGCCTTAAGGGGTATGCTTAATATTTTGGAGAATTCACTTTTGCTAGGTAGCTGGATAACTTGGAATATTAAGGGCTAGAAGAGCCTATGTTCCAGTGTGTTTGCATTCTTGTGTGTAGATAAGTGGGGTACAAGACAAAACATAGAGTTAGGCTTCCAGGCCTACGAGGAGCTGGGCATAGGTGGGGTTAAGTAATAAGGGACAATTCTGTTAGATATTGGGGGAACACAGGAGTAAGATGAACTTTAATTGGATAGTATGGGGGATGGGCGCTCTAGATGTTATAAAAATGAGGAGATTGTTATGATTTTCTTCTTTGGATCATCGGGCACTGACCAGTAAAGCTGCTTCTCCCCTTCACTCCGTGTTTTTCTTTTTTTTTTTTTTTATCTGTCACTCTTACGGCATCATTAGTAATAAATTCAACTAATATCCCCACTCAGAGTCTGTTTTGCCCATGATGCTGATCAGTAAGGGATCTCTCATGGTTTTTATCTCAACTCAGGGACCCTTTTTTGTATTTTCTCTCCTCTGCCCATTTGCAGGGGGGAGTAAGAGAATGGCTTTAGTGGGTACTTGGCATCCAGCCAGGGTCAAACCACTACATCTGTTCAGTCTAGTCATCAGCAGATGTCTGAGTGGTTTGGCCAGATAGGGCTCATATTAGGTTGAAATAGGTCAGTGTGTCCATTATGTATGATAGTCTTGTCTGTGTATTGGCTTGAATGGAAAACATGAAGCATGATTTATTTTATTGGTGCTTTATGGTGTATAGTTGGGGAAGTATGTGCTTGTAAGTGCTTTGCTGAGTAAGGGCCAATGGAAAATGTTTCCAAGGATTAAGTAGCGATTGAAGGCAATAAAAATAGTTCTTTTAATTTAAATCTTTTCATATATGCTTATTATACTGTGTTGCAAAATTGTAGCACAGTAGTGAAAGCCTCAGAAATTAAGTGGTTGACTTCTCAGAGGAGGATACAGGAAATACATTAGCATTACTGTAGACTGTAATTTGTCTGGAGAATTAAACACTTTTTCCTTAATATGTTCCTAATTTTTGATCTGTGGAGTATTGAATCCCAAGTGGATGATGGAATGTATTAGACTAGGGAATAGCCTCCCAAAAAAGGGAGGAGAAGCTTTGTCCGTTAGGGTATGTACAACTGTGTAGTGAAAACACTGGGGAACCAAGCTTATTGTTGTTCTTGAAGGATGGCTTATTCTGTGATTCAGGCACAAGGAATCTGGCTCAAGGGGTTCACAGAAGGGGGTGGAGGGGATATAATACAGATTTTCTTTCAATGAAAAGAATACTGGTTATTTTGTCAAGTCAATTAAAAAAGCCTTCTCATTTCTCTTTTTAAGGCAGACCTTTGTTCACTGAAGACTGGAGTTTGTTGAGGCACTCTAATTTCATTTTTAGTCAGGATGTTTGACTACACTGAGAAGGGAATCAATAAAGAGATCTCTTGTGTGAGTTTTTTGCACCGTTATCAGAAACACAGGGAGAAGCCTGGCATGTTCATATCATTAGCTAGGGAACAGGAATGCTCTCCCATTGG
>VXBA01005482.1:523951-680041 GCA_013399895.1 Serilophus lunatus
CTCAGTATGAAATACCAGTTCCCAAGTTTGAGACACTTGAAGAGCCATTCTTCTGTGTTCTCTGAGGTCTTAGTCTGTAAAGTATGTTCATGAGGGATCAAAAAGTGTGCCATTCTTTCCCTTCTAGTTTGTGAGTATGTCAAAGTTTTAGGGTGATACAGATGTTGAGCTCATGATACTTGGTGAAAGTGTCCAAATTTTAAAACAAGAACTAAACTAAAAAAAAGAAATTAAGTCAGTTTTTTGCATTCTTCTGCTTTTGTGCTCACTGACTAGAAGCTAATCAGCTTTGATGCTTTGACTTTTCAGTTTTGTGATGTGGCTTGGTGTAGGGCATTGATATTGTGCAACAGCATTTGCTTTTCCCATCCACACAGAATTACACACAGAATTAATAAGGTTGGACAAGATCATGGAGATCATCAAGTCCAACCTTTACCTAGGTTAACAACCTATCCAACATCAGTCTAACATCTATACCATTTAAACCATCTAAATCATACCACTAAGTTCATCGTCTAACCCATCCTTAAACACATCCAGGGACAGTGACTCCACCACCTCCCTGGGAAGCCCATTCCAGTGGGAAATCACTCTCACTGTGAAAAAGTTCCTCCTGATATCCAACCTAAACCTCCTCTGACGCAGCCTAAGACTGTGTCCTCTCGTCCTGTCACTGGGAGCCTGAGAGAAGAGACCGACCCCCACCTGACTACAACCTCCTTTCAGATAGTTATAGACAGCAATAAGGTCACCCCTGAGCCTCCTCTTCTCCAGGCTGAATCCAGTCATTATTCCACTTTCTGGTATGTCCTCTACAAAGGAATAATCTCTATCAGGATTATTTTGTCTGTCATCTTGATGGATGTGCCCAAACACTGAAAGTCCTATGGGGAAGGGACTGTCCAATGTACAAAGAAGAAACGAGAATTAACTGTCCAGAAAACAATTCAGGTAGGGTTTGTAAACAGCCCACAAGATTAAATGGTGTTCACCATTTGAATACCGTGGTAAGTTCTCCCAATGCCAAGATACAAGATTAATTTCAATGGATTTCCAGATAGCTACTTGCTCTCTTGCATTTTTGTATGCTGTGTGGACCTTCCTCTTTATCTACTGGCATGCCAGGCCTGCACAGATATATTTCCTGATGTATTCATGCTTGGCTGCTTGAAGTAATGCCACATGGGGAAGAGTGCTTAGCTTTGAAGTTTTGTTTCTGACTCCTTGATCCAAAAAAACAAAGCAGTATTACTACTTTAGGAAGATTCGTCTTTTCTCATGGCACCGAATAGTCAGTTTGCAGTCAACCTATCTGCTACGTGCAGACCTTTTTTGAGAGAGTAGTAAAGTCTTATTTCCTAGTTTCTGGATGTGAAAAGCTGCATAACTTCTCTAAAGGTACCTAGTGGGATTTCAGTTAACGTGAATAACTCTATCAACCAGAGACAGTGAATTGTCTGATAAAAAGCAGTTAACCAGTCTCCCAAAGGATTTTTATGACAGAATGTATTGAAGACATCTGTTAAATGGGACACTGCCAGCCCCCGGGCCATATGCTTCATGTCCCTGGCATATGCACAACTAAGCACAACATCACTGAACATATTGGGAGAGGTACGGATGCCTTTCCACCATCTCCTCCCACTCCTTGGAGAAACAGAACAGAACAAACTTTAGCTGCATAAAAAGCTGTATTAGAAATTCACTAACCCTTAAACAAAAATTAATCAAGAGGAGGAGTCAGAACACCTCTGTTTCTGTCCATCTCTGCCGATCACTGATGTCCTTTTTTAACAAACTACAGCTCAGAATCTATCTTTGGTTTCTATTTGTGTTGGAAAGGGTTAGGGTTGCAGAGTTCTCGGTCTCTTGACTCGCTGTACAACACTTCAAGGAATGGAGAGTGTGTGTCAGGGATGTTGATGTCTAAAGATAAAGTACTTTCTGATTCTCTTGAGAATGATTTCTTTGAGCTGTGTTTCTCACAGGCAACAGTTCTATTTTTACATTATAAAACAATTAAGAATCTTGTAGGTGTATGTATTTCCCTATATTTTGTAAAAATAATATAATTACCCACATTCAAAGTCAAGTAACAAACATTGAAGTAGCTGTTCATTCTCTAAATCTCACTTGTAGTTTCATTTGATTTATTTCAATAAAGTATGTTTTTTCATGCATCTTGTTGCTTAGACAATCTCATTGTACTGATTTTTTCCCAGTTCTTTTGAGGTAAGGCTGACACGAGGACATTTTTTTCCAACTTAATTTATATTTAATTTGTACTTTGTCCCTATCTTAGAGTAAGCTATGGTGTGGAAATGCCGAAAAATATTAAAATTGAAAAGTAGTAAGATGGCATTTTTAGGGTATGTTATGAGCAATACTTCTGCAGTTGATTGATGTAAATTGGGCTATCTGTTGCTAAGCTGAAAGTAAAATTATAAATAGTGATGCAGGACAGGTAGAAATATTCAGGAGCTGTTTCTGCTCTGTTTTTTAACCCTTTCATGATATTATGGATAGTACACATTTATTCATTGTAGTCATAGTGGAATGTGGGGAGCACCAGCTAAAAGTAAATATGTTATGACCAGCAGTTCTGGAATCCTAATACATAAATAAATCTAACATTTTAATTCTGAGCCATTAATTAAATATTAAAGAGGGTCAGAGATGGAAGAAGCTCTTTAACAGTGCAAGAGTGCCATCATAGTACAATTATTTAAAAGTATTATAAGGGACTATCCAACATTCAGGAGAATAGCTACTTTCCCATAACTCTTGGCAACAGAGCAGAACAATTTGGATGCCATCAAAAAAAGGTTAGAGACGAAGAGCATATTATTGTCTGTCAAGATGGTTTTATGGAAATGTGTTTTGTCAAACAAAACTGTCATCGCTTGACAAGATTACAGATCTGGCTGATAAAGAGAGCAGAACGAATGTAGTGTATTTGAATTTCTCAAAGTCATTTGTCTTATCACTCTAACATCTTGATGGGGGGAACCAATGAAACTTGGCTCTAAGAGGTTATATATCAAATGGATTAAAATCTGGCTTAATGACAAATCTAAAAGTTGCTGTTGAGAAGAAAGCAGAGTGTCTGTTTCCTGACAAGGTGCCTGAGGAATCTGTTTATATTATTCAGCATTTTAGCAATGTTCGGAAATTTTATTTAAATTATTTACTAGCAAATAATATTGTGATTATACTACTGCATTATTACAGAGTAATCTGAATTATCAAAGTCATCACAGTTGAGCATTTTTTACAGATAAACATAATATAGTATGTGTAGAATTAGAGAATACTGGCTATATGTATTCCAAAAACCCCTGAAAGGGAATAACTTACAGCAGGAATTATCAAAGTGAGTACCTATCTTGGTACAGGTTTTTACTAAAATGATGTGCAACAAGTTTCTGCTATAAGCACTGGGACTCTGCTAAAAACAAGAATAGCAGGTAAACATGCAGATGTAATTTTGCTTCTGCATGCAACACTGGTAAGGGTGCTACATTCCTATGTCCAGCTTTGGAATTTCTACTCCAAAAGCAACATGGCAACATTGGAGGAACTTCAGGGAAGGGCATAAAAATGATCCTTCGCTGGAGATGGATTTGAATACATTGATATATTCCATTCTTTCTTTGGAGTCTAAAAGTTGGTTTAGCAAATGCTTATAACTCTGGATTAGAACATGATGCCCTAGTGGAAGAAATTTTCAGTCTTCTTTGCAATAAAACAATGGAATAGACAAGTTAACTGTAAAAAAGATGCAGTATTTAAGTGAAGATAGTTTCAGGGAGTTCACTAGGGAATGTGGTAGCCTTGCTTCACTTCTGAGGTTTTAAAATTTTAAGTCTATTTTGCTAAAAAGCATAGCTAAATATAACTTCTAGAAAGGTGTGTTAAAATCGAAAGAAATTATGCTAGATGAAGCCTGCAGGCATTAAACTATGTGAATACCTTGAGAAGCAGGCTGATTTGACTGAGTCTTTGGTCAAGACTGTCTAATGGCAATGTCCTAAATAGCTCAAGGGAAGAGTGTGAGGCAAAATGTAAAACCGTGATTTGGAAGGAGGAAAATGAAACTGAAGTAACAAGGAGAGAGGTATTAGTGAGGTAGGAGGAAAAAAACCCCAAACTGTTCAAAATGTTTGGAGAAAAGACTAAGAAGAAAAGATGTTAGAGAATGAACCACTCCAAACAGATGCTCCAGACTTCGCAAATACTTATTTCGTGCCAGTTAGTTATACCTTACTTATTAGTTACACTTAGCACTTTTCATTATGGGGAAGAATAAATGCTTCATTTGGGAGCAAGAACTCATTTTGGTTACCCCACATGATCAGTTGGTCATTTCAGTAGCTTCCCTTTTAATTTGCTTCACATGGGCTGAAGGGAATTCTTTTTATTTTAGCAGCAGATCATAAGAATTCGGGACTCAGCATTTTAACCCTCTACATTCCTGGAATGCAGAATATATCTTTTGGAGATTTATGAATTTCTGAATGCTCTTTTTATGGTAGGACTCTGTATCTGACAGGTAGCTTGATGCACTTTCCACTGTAGTCACAGCAAGAGCTGTATTTATTCTCAATTCTTTCTTCTACTGCTGAAATGAGAAGGATATCAGGTGTTAAACATGGAGGAAAAATGTTGCAATTGAAGGCAACCCCCTGGATACCATGCACAGATTGATTGATTGATTGATTGATTTTTAGATTCTCCATAGGCTGTTGTGGCCACAACTTAAAAATAAATTGAAAAAAATTATTTGTGTCTTGGGAACTTCACTGGCTAATTAAAATTATGCTTATCCTGCAGAGCAAATCACACCAGTGACTACAAGAAACCTTGAGATGCAAGTGTGTTTCTTGGCATACACACACTTTTGTGTGCATGCACAGAATTTTCAGTTATATGAAAAATGATCTTCTATATCAGTGGGGGTGAAGGGTGCAACCAGGCAATCCTTGAAGAAAGATTTGTCAGTTTGTATATTTCATTTACCCTTGAGTAGCTTTTCCTTCCACATTTTTTCCTAACAAGTCCTTGTAACAGTGGAGTTGAAAGACAAGCTGAAAATCACATTCATATGCATGAAAGGCTTTTGAAGCATAGAATTTTTTTTCAAAGTTAAACCATGAAGACTGTAATAGAAAAAGAAGAAAGCATTTTTCATCTACTGAACTCCCCTTGCTATGCTAAGGTTCTTTGTGCATTTGTAACCAGCTGCATGCCAACACCAGCTGTTCTGGAGGGAACTGAAGTATGACAGACTTTCCCTCTAATTTGAACATGTGGAACATCTTCATGTTTCAGCAGAAGCATGTCTGATAGGCAAAACAGTGTGTCTTGGGGAAAAGGCTAAAGGAGGAGGTGGCTGATGTGCTTTAATCCTTCACCTGAAATATTTTCTGACAGATGAAAGGCAATGCCATAATCAGCCTTTGGAAAGAAAACAGCTGCTGCTGAAAGTATGTGAGCAGGATCTTCTGTGAGCTTTTACCTGAGAGTTGTCCAGGAGTATGGCTTTACTGATATATCAGAGGTTGTTGCCACCATTTCCTGTTTCACTTAGTTTTTGGCTTGGTTTGCATCTGCCCACAAAATCGCAGAATCTTAGAAAAGTTGTTTAGAACAGGTCTCTAAGCATATTGTCACCCAACATCCCAGGATTGTTGGTACTGATAGACCAGGTCAGCTGTGGTTTTGTCTGCAGGCAGCTTGGAGATTCTGTCGTCTTTCTGGATTGCATCTCCCAGTGCTACACTACCCTCCTGGTGAAGGAACTTTTTCTCATGGTCACTATGATCTTCTCAAGCTGCTAAAAGCTATGGCTTTTGTTCCTTGTTAAGTTTCTGAAGTTAATAAGATGTACTCCTTGCCGTCTTTTCTGGAGCAAAATTTCATTCCAGTGCACTGTCAGGGCTTCATCTTCTAAGATGACTCTGAGCATTAATGTGTAGTTTAAGTCTCTATGGTTCATTCCTTGTGTTGGTAAGTCTTCTGAGAATGCAACAATATGAGCCCTTTCCATTGCTAAATGATTCCATAGTATCTATGGTCATCGTTTTGACAGGAGATTACTGTTAAAAGAAATTGCTGTAATACTCTTGCCATAATCAGAGCCATTGCAACTCCACTGTTAATTTAGCTTGCTTTGCATTAGATATTCACTGAACTGGTTAAAATAACTGCAGACATTTAATTGCTGCATTGTTATTAAATATTTGCGTACTAATATGTTCAGATGTTTCATAAACCTCATGTAATTAGAGGCCAGTTGAGCCATCAAGGCAGGTTAAAAGGAAAAGACAATTCTGTCTTGTCTTGTTAAAGTAAATGAAGCATATTTTAACGATGGTGGTGTGGTACTAGATTATCAGCTCTGGGACTGATGCCCTTTGTTTCAGCCACAATATAAAATGGGCCCCAGTATGTTTCTATTTGTAGTAGTTTTAGGGTTGTTTAACCCTAAAATCTAGTTACATCAAAGATGGCAGGAATTGTAAAGCAATAGCTTATGTAGTATATCCAAAGTAATGTTTCTGGTCTGGTGAGAACAAAAGGGTAATTTTAAAAGAAAAACAGGATTCAATTTATTTTTAAATTCTGTTTATCTTCAGTTACAATTTTTAATTTCCTTTGTGATACTTCCTGAGTGTAACACTTGATCTCTGTTTCAGAAATACCACACACTTGGTGGTTTTCAGTGATGAGAGTGAATGATGGGTGATAGAAAAGCTGAGCAGAAGGAGTTAGAAATATTTGTATGTGACACATCACAGCAGATTCTTGTGTTAGTTTGATGTAGGACTGACAGTATTCCATCTTGCTTTTTATGATGGAAGCCTTGACTTCTTGTGCATGTTGATAAAAAGGGAAGAATATCAAATGCTCAGTCTCCTTCACTATTGCTAAGCAATAAACAGATTTGCTATAGGACAGATATTTATCTTTGGGTTGCACACTCTTGTCAAATCAAACCAATTTCCTTCAGAAATCTGTTGTGTTGATGCAGTTTTGTTCATCGTGCTGCATCTTTGTCTTTATCATAGTACTGTGATAAGAAAAATTAAACTCCATAATCAGTCAGATGTATTGTTTGTATGTCAGTCCATGCTTGCAAAGATGCAGAACAGAAATAGCGGGCTTCTTCATCCTTCTCCCAATAAATCCATTTCCAGAGCAAGTAATGCCTGTGCATTTTTCAAACTTTCTTGAGAGCTGTTTCTCTCATACAGTGTTTGAGCTTTTCCCTTTGAATCACTGATGAACTGCCTCCCTGGTTTATTTCAGTGTGGTGCTGGTGGGGGAAAGGGAATGAAGTGCCATCTTCTTTTTCTTTTGATGTGCCAAAATCTTGTCCATTTCAGTTTGTTAAATATTCAATGGCCAGGTGTTTTCTCCAAATGTCTTGTGAATTCAAATTAATATAGCATTTTTTTTTCATACTGAAATGGAATTTTATACTGTCTTTTGCAGTTGTGCTCAGAGGTGGCTGGGTTTCAATGTTAAGTGAACTGCACACTGGTGCTTATATAAATTATAAACCATGCTGAGATCTCTAAGGAAAGAGGAATCATTAAGAATAGGGAGCATTGCTGCTATTACTGTTGTTACTAGGAGCAATTCCTACCTTTTTATTTCTGTAAATTCTATACAGCTTTTCCCTATAGGAAAAAAGCTCGAGTCCTGAGTTTTTTTCTAATGGTCTTTAAACTTTAATCTTCAGCCTTAAAAAACCTTTTAGGTACAGGCTGTGACAGATTTTTTTACCAAAGAAAGCTGTCCTGTGTTTAATTCTTGGCAGAGCTGGGGAAACTCTTGGCTTTGCCTGCTGTTGATCTTTTTTCATGTAGCTTTATGTGAGATCTTGGTAGTTCTGAATTGCAGCTCAAAGGAAAGTGAAACTCAGTGTGCTTCAAGAACACTGTAAATAAATTGTTCTATTTGGTTTAAAAACTTGCACACAATTACACAGAATATTCTAAATTGGGAGGGGCCCACAAGGACCGTCTAGTCCAACTTTCAAGTGAATGTCTTGTACAGAGCTCAAAAACCACAACCCAGGAATTACCAGCACAATCCTCTAAGCAACTGTACCAATCTTTTGGTTCGATAAGCTTTTTTAGACATGTATAGATGATGCAGTTCCTTCTGGCAGTAGAATTAAAATACTGGTAATTTAGTTGGGCATTCAGTGAGATACATATCTACGCCGTAAAAAGTGCATTGTGGAAGAAATAAAGGAAACATTATACCGACAACTGTAGCACTGACTTATCTTTGTTTTTCTTGCACTTGTGTGTTGTAGTTTTTGATTACTTATTAAATATACCCTTATTGGAATATTGCCTGCCTGCTTATAACATGAAGTGAATGTGGCAGCAAACTAGTTTCACTGTGGTTCTTTGACAGTTTGAAACTATCAAAGCTCCACTGATAGAAGTGGACTTAGGTTAACTTACACATGTAAGGGTTTGTTCACTATTTCTGTTTCTTTTAGTTTGGTGTGTCCTCCTGTGCCCCATGCATTATAGTCTTGCAAACAATTATTGAAATCACTTCAGTCTATGTCAAGTGCTAGACATTGAAAGGTGGGCATTTATCTTATACTAGTTCCCCCAGGTTTTCTAGTGGTAGCAATGAGTTCTTTTCAGGAGGCAGCTAAAGACAACTTAGGCTGTAACTATAAATTATCTTTTTAATGATTGTATTGCTGTCTCTGGATGGTATGAGGTGATCAACCTTCTAATTTAGGCACCCAAAATCAGATGGTATGAAACCTGCTTGCTTTTGGTATCTCTCACCTTCCTCTGCAGTGTCAAGATACTGTTGAATGTTAACAAACCCATTGCTGCTGCCTAGAGACAATTTGCCATTATGACAGAAATGTGCTATTATCAAGCAGCGATGACTCAACAGTGTCCTGGAAGATGTCACAATGTTGCATGACAACATCAGGTGTGGTCTTCTGACACAGTCACTAAGTGGGTTCTTGGGATATGATAACCACACTCTCAGATGTTCTTTTACAATTATCTCATGATAGGAGAATGGAGCTGTGCAGCCACTGGCCAATAGCAATGTAGTTTGACACTAACTGATGAAGCTTTTTATATTGTGATGCTTGCTCATAATGTTCTAGTGCATTGGATCCATATTTATTCATCTTGTGTGCCTTGTGCAACAAGGCCATGATCCCAAATGAGGTCTGTGTAACAAGGAGTAAGAATGAAATACAGTACCTGTTATTTATATCTTCCTTTCAATTGAAGCAACTTAATTTCTGTGGAGAAACATTTAATAGACTACTAAAATAGCTCTGAATTTTATGAGATGACAATACAAGAATAAAATCCAACTACAGAAAGCTCCCTGGAAATTTACTTGGTTCCATTTTAAAAACACTGCTGATGCCCACGTGGGTGGGGGAGGAACTTGGTATGTACAAATATGATAGATTTGTGATAAGGGAGAGTTTATAATGGGAAGTCCAGAAGATACATGCTGTATGAAGTGGTGGGAAGAGAAGTGCTTTCTGCTCCTGTATGCATTATTAAGGATAGTAACCATCTGGTAGGTGGAGAACTGGAAGAAAGTTTTCTTAGTGACTCTTTGTCTTTAGTACCTTCTCTTTATGTTGATGTGATATTTGCTCAGTTCCCTTTTTCACTGTCCTAAATGTAGACATTTTGGCTATTTCTAATTAAAGACATGGGCAAAAAGCAAAAGATATTAACAATTGCAGGATTGCTGTCTCCTTGTCATTGATCTGTCCCTATACCTCTCTTTTACTCAGGCAATTCTTACTGGTCTTTTCCTCAGCTTATGCATTGTTATCTGGCTCAAGCAGATAGACAGTATGCTGTTTCTGAGAAGTTAATTGCAATTTTCTGAAAATTCCTCATTTTCCTTACCTATTGTAGTGTGAATTTTTGTCCTTCAACTACCTCTCCTTTTAAATGAAAAGATGCTTTTCTGGGAGAGTCCGTGGATTTCGGTGATGACACTCACATGTTTGAAAAAAAATAGAAAAAAAGAAAAAGACAGTTGGTCTCTGAGGTACCTAGGACCAAATTCATAACTGGATTATAAATTGATACCATTTATGGAACAAATAATGATAGTTACAAGTCCTGACTATGCATATCTGTTCTCTGACTAATGTAATAGGTATTAGCCAAGTTAGTTTGGGCCCCACTATTTGAAGTGCTTGATGGTCTGTCAAAGTAAGGATGCTATTCAAAATTTTTTGCGTATCCTTGATTTCCTTTATAGTTTTCTCTGTATTATCTTAAGTACTGAGCCAGAGTAGGTCATCACTTTGTCGTCCAAAGAGCAAAGGAGATGTACACTAAAAGTCTATCACTTTTTAGTTTCCTAAGGATTTAGGGCAAGACCTCACAGTAACTCAGTGTGTTCTTGTAGTGAAAACAGGTCCATGAAGAGTGAATCAGTCACTTCCTCATTGAAGTCTGTGGTCAAGCACTGCCCATAACCTACTCAGAGAAGCAAAATGTGTGTTTATTACCATGGAGATAGATCCTGGTCTCCTGATACCTGGATCTTAAGTTTAGCCCAGAGAGGATTCAGACAGATTCAGATTGACAGCTCTATATGTGTCAACTGGATCATGCTTTTTTACAGTAACAAGTTAGTAATTCTGAGATCACTGACCTCTTAAACTCTACTGTGCCTCCCTAGGACGTATGTGCAAAAGATCAACCTTGGTCTTCAATATGGACTGTAAGAGGTAGATGTTTGCTCTCCAGCCAGTTAGTGCCTGTTGCTGAGAAGGGCAGTCCTCAGCTGCATTTCTTCCGGTTTCTGGTTTCAGATACTGTCTACAACCTGCTGCCAAATGCGAATGTGCTCCTTTGTGCCTGAGAGTTAATGGAAGCACACTCAGCAACATACAAAACACATTTAGACTCATAAAACATAAATAATACCACTTGATGGTGACATGCTTTTTTAATGGATGGATCAGTCATATTTCCATGCCATTAGCTAAAACCCTGCCAGACTAAAGGCAACTGATGGAATACATTTTAACTTAAAAACCCTTCAAAGCCTCAGAAAACTTTCTAGTTGTCTTTGAAAGTTGACTGAAGTGAGAGGACCTCTTTGTCTACCCAGGAGTATCCACATGCCACTGTTTGCACTGTGTGTATTAGGGTGGGACATTGCAGACAGAACTCAGTAACACTTCCAGTTGACCCTGTGACCCTTTTAAAGAGGGACAGATGTTCCTATCTGGACCCCACTGGACCCTACAAAGGGAAGATGGGGTAAATAGAAACCTTTTACATGCTATAAGTTGGAATGGATACTGCATTCCCAAGGTAATGAAAACCAGTGGCACACCGTAAGGCACTAGTTAGCTTAGTTGACTAAAACAGGCCAGAATTTGCCCTACAGTTAAGTGCATTTGACTGTAAAACTAGACCAAACCAAAGAAGCGAAAAAGGGATTCATCCATGGAGTTACATGTGCCTTTTGAGCACTGTGCACTTCTGAGCAATTTTAATAATAGTTCCCAGTTAGTGATTTGCTGAACCTAAATTTCTCTTTCCCCTAGCAAATGTTTCTGCACATGTGGGCCCCCAGATAATTCAGATTACAATGTCAGTATCTATTCATGTGGCTTAATTTGTGGTCTCGTCTCAAGCATTTTCTGCCTGTGGCATTTGTCTCAGTGAAACTCAGCCCAAGTCTCTTGGTCTTGTTTCTGTCTTGTGTTGAAATTTTATGGCAGTTATCCAGGTGTCTGCATGTTACTTTGGAGCTGGATCCTAAAATATGGCTATTTGAATTGGGAACTCAGAATTCCATTACTGTCATTCACTGTAGTGCCCCTGTTCATACATCTTTATCTGTATCCTTCTTCCTATGTGTGTTCCCCACTTGATGGCAGTACAACGACACTTATGGAAATAAAGAGTTCAGAAAATCTTGGTTTGAAGACTTGCATCTTAGCAGTGGTAAAAGTGCATCATTTATGGTAACTGTTTAATTAAAATACTATGTGCTTTGTTTAAGCTGGCTACATCTGTGTAGGTTCTACATACAAGGCCCCATCTGTGAGGTTTTGGTAATGTGTATGTCCTACTTAACTTGGTCGTCCACAAACTAACATTTTAGCTTTTCATCGTTTGTGTTTGTAATAATATTACCTTTATACAACAGGGAAGAATTTTTAACTATTAAGATGATATGTCAGTGATCTCTACAATGTGAAAGCAATGCATGTAAAAGAGCACTCATATTTCATTAAAAGGTAGAACCTAATCTCACAGAAAAAAGTCAGAGGAAATATAATAATCAATAGACTAGAGCCATACCAATGACCACAGTGATCCACTTCTGACTTTGTTTGGCAAACCTCAGTGGTGCATACCCAGTTGTCAATTAAGTGCAGTGGGATCTGAGACAGCCTTGAAAAGAATCTTGTTCTGTTTCTGATACTTTGATTTCTTGTGCTTAGTTGATGTTGACAAGTGCAGGAGAATATCTGAGTACAGTGATCTCGTTTTCCCCTTTAATTTTCTCATTTTAGTTTGAAGCTGGCCCTATACAGGATATAAATAGTGAGGCTATTTACATACTGTGTTCTGTTCCAGAGGATCACCAAGCAATTTTCAACTTCATACGCTTGGCATTACTAAAATAAAGCTTCTGGCATAGATGTTAGAGGTGCTTTGGCTGTAGTTATAAATGGAAATATGGACTCTGTGAAAAAGTTTTAGGGGGATCTTTTATGTCTCAAGAAAGAAGACAAAACTTTTCTTCTAAATTTTTTTTCAGAAATGATTCTTGCTACAAATCATGCTGCATGGTACTGCCTACAGGATTTTGTCCAGGATTTGTTGAGAATTTCAATCATGCTGCCTTTTTTCTTCACTTTGCCTAGCCTTTCCCACTGTCCTCCACCCTTACACAGGGAGACTTGCCTGCAAAAAAGGATCAGATGAGGTTGATGAATGTTTTTGTAAAAAAGTTCCTTATGGACAAGATGGTACAAAGGAGAATATTCAACTTTTTGAAGGGAGAAGGTATGGTGGCACTCACTAATATCTTCTAAAGATTCCTAAATATGAGATATGTATTCCTAAGCAGACAGGTTTTGACAGGCATCTGGCTAAAAAGCATCAGGATCTAAATCTCTTTTGTGGGTACACTTATTTCTGTAGCAGGCTGCACTGAAAAACTGAATCTGAGCATTAGGGGAAGAAATGGATCTGAATCTATAATTTACATCTTATATTTTTGTCACTTCCCATGAGGGAATTGAGATTAAAAGATGCCAGTGAAATTACAGTTGGTTACAGAAGTTTGTTTATTGTTTATATAATGCAGACTTGATGGAATTTGCTTTACATTTTTTGACCAAGTCAAACCCAAAGGCATTATTAGCTGTTTCAGGAGTTTAAGATAACGATTGAGATTCTCTTAAATGAAATGAGTAGCAAGATCCAAAAACTATGAAAAATTTGAGACTTTGATTTCTCTTCTTGTTTCCAAACATCTAATGTAACTGCTCCAAAGTTATTGCCTGCACTACTGACACAAAAAGCCTGTCTTTAGCAATACAACAATTGAAATATCTGTCTTTCCACAGGAATCCATAATTTGTCAATCTTATTAAAAAATAATTTTGAAAAAATAAAGAAAATTAGGTAAAATAGGAAAGCAAAAGGACAAAAGTTGATGTGGAAACATTTGGCTCTTAGGCCTGTACAGAGTGAGTAGCTGACCTTTGCTTGGTCAGTGGGATACTTGGACATTCCAAGGTTTATAGAAGCATTGGCACTGTGAGATTTCTTCAGGAGAATCTTTGTTTCTATTACACAGACTCTGTCCAGAGTACATATGACAGTGTTTGAATTTGTAGTGTTACTAATTTCACATGGTGTTTCATCTCAATAGAAAGAAGAAACTGTCAAACCACAACTAATGAATAAATTTCTTCTTTATTATTATTTTTCTTTGCACTGTGGTGTGATTAATAATACACTTGCATGTGGTTCATGCATCATTCTGGCTACTGAAAAATGAAACATCATGCCTTGCAATTTTCCTTTCCTCCGCTCTTCCCTTTTTTCTCTAACAGGAACTGTTTTGAATGGCTTCAGTTCATGAATAGGCAAGTGTCTTAGGATCACACTATTGAGGCTTGATTATGCCCAGAATCACTCGCTCCCCTTCTCAGTCCCAATATGGACATCATCATTGGTCTGGGAAGGTTGTGCAGAACATGCTCTCAAGGCTCAAAAGAACAAACAGCACAAAGTTTTCATAGACTCATAGAATGGCTTGAGTTGGAAGGGACCTTAAAGATTATCTATTTCCAACCCCTCTGCCATGGGCAGGGGACCTTCAATTAGGCCAGGTTATCACAACCCCATCCAGCCTGGCCTTGAACACCTCCATATAGTAATAAAAGTATGCCCTCTTTGATGTATCTGGTTCCTTTCTGTGTGTATACAGTCTTCTGCCTGCTCAAAATAACATTGACCTGAAGCAGAACAGAGTAGGGATTATAGAAGAACTTTGTATTTTTCATTCCTTTTAACTGCATCCTCTGCATAGAACAGATTCTTTTTAAGTAAGGAATTTGCCTTGATAGTAGGATTTGTGAAGCTTAGTTTTTCTTCAAATCTCAGGCAAATACCTGTTAGTTGATGTGAATTTTATAGTTTCAGGATTAAGCACTCCCAGATTGCCAAAGCGAAACATGTTCTAAATCCAAATTGTTTTGTTCTCTCAGCAAAGCAGAGTGAAGGCTCTGCTTTTGCATCATAAACCAGATGCAGTTTTTGGAAACTGGTTCCAGGTCTGTGACCCTCTTGATGAATGTGATCAGTCTTGAGGTTGAATAAAAAAACCTTAAGACATCAGTAAATGCTATGCAATTTATTGTTTTGGAATATATTAAACATGGCATCTATGAAGCACAGCAGATAATTACTTCAAAGGAGCTATCTGAAGCAGATCTGCCAGTGCAGATTATAGCAGGTATTTCCAAATCAACTGTGAAAAGAGCTTTAGGTAAAATACATCTTGGCTGTTAGGCCTGTAACCTGATTAATCCACAAAGCTAATCAGGATTTGGTAATGTTAAAACTTTGGGATCATGGAAGGTGGCAGTTCATCTGGTGGAAGTCCATTGGCTGTAGAAAATCACAAAAATTGTCTACCTCAGGCAGTACTGAATTCTTAAAAGGTAGTATGCCTAGTGTGGGATGCCAGGATGATGAGAGGTTTATACAGGTGTTTTCCCACTTGGCAGGTTAGTTTTAATTACCATATGTAGGAGCCAACTTGTATTAAAGGGAATATACAACATGAGCCAAATTCAGAGCTCACATAAATATTGTGTAATTTACACACAGCTACAGCAGTGTATGGGCACAGCAATCTTATGTGAACCATGTGGTGGGAGGCACAATGAGCAGTCTGTAGGCTGTGGATTGTGCTGATAGCTGCTGCAGTCCAGTCCTTCCTTGTTTAGAGTTTGAAATCACCCAGTCCACAGCAATACACCTGACTAGTGCATTTTCACTGGCAATTTGTCTTTAGCTCTGAATTCTCTTTTTCTACCTCCTTTCAACTTAATTTTTGTCACCTATAGTGTGGTCCAAGGGCTGGAGGACAGTGCTGGAACCCCTTCCCAACTCCTGAACTAGTTGCAGCTAGAAACTTGTTTTATAGAAGGAACCTCTTTCTTTCCTCTCTGCTCAGTAGCTTGTGTGATGGTATAGACAGAGTATCCTTTCCCCCTTTAAAAAACAGACTTGCAGTTTTTCAGGTTGTATTCCAGCTTTCACTTCAAAGTTCAATTTTCCAGAATAGTGAAAATGCTTCAAATGAAAGAGTAATTTCCTTTTGTGGGATAACCGACAAACACCTCAATATGAGGAAGAACTTCTCTATGTTGAGGGTGACAGAGCACTGAAACAGGCTGCACAGAGAGGTCATGGAGTCTCCCTCTCTGGAGACGTTCAAAGCTCCCCTGGACATGTTCCTGTGAAATCTGCTCCAGGTGGCCCTACTTTGGCAGGGGGATTGGACTGGATGGCCTCTGGAGGTCCCTTCCAACCGTAATGGTTCTGTAATTCTGTAGTTCTAAGATTTCTGCTGTGCTGTTTAACAGAGGATCCTACAGTCCCAGCCTGATGGAAATGTAAACATTTCCCAGTGTCTTTTAGAAAGAGCTCTCACTTCTTTACAAGGTGATTGGCAAACACTTTTGCTTGTGAGTAATTTTAAAGACCTAGTTTTCTCAAAAACCTTTACACTAGCAAATAAACACTGTCTGACAAAACATAAGGAACCTTCTGCATGCTTGAAAACCACAAGGGAACTGTCACACTTCTTTCGTTGTCATTATCCTGCAAAGTTTAAGTATAGGCAAACTGCAGTCAGTTGGTGATGTAATGTCAATGCTCTACTATATTTATGAGCAGTTATTAGTTCATAACCACATAAAACAATCCTGCATGGTAGCATACAGAATGCCAAAAAGTGTTGCCAACTGTCAAAGCTATAATGGATAACTTCCCATCTTAAACTGTGTCTACTGTTCAAAACACATCATGAAAATTGCACATCTTTGTTAATATGCAGTTGAATAAACAGAAATTGATTAGTATCCAGTTTTGTACTATCACTTATAAATGTTGAAAATCGTGGTAGTGCATGATCAGAACGGAATGTTTGGCTGCTACTTTTCATAGTTCTGAATGTTTATTTTCCTCAGTTAAATCTCGACATAAGTAGAGGCAGGTCTCAACAGCAGCTCCCTAAAGATCTTAGTATATCATCTCTTTCTTGTAATAACAGTGAAGTAATAGTTCAGTGATTCCCCTGCTAGCCCTGTAGACCTAATAAAATCACAGGACAATGAGATAGATATTTTTATAACACTTGTATTATCCATGAAAATAGGTGAGAACAGCAGCTTGAATGGTCAAAATTGAATCAGCAGAAATTGAATGACTTCAATATCAGCATTACTGGTTTTGGAGTATTTAGAAGCCCCAAAATGCTGTTGCTTTTCTGAGAGTGGCCAGACTGAGTGCTGGCCTTGAATGTGTTCTAGGTGCTGACAGCAGGCACCTGGATAGGGAAAGAAAAGAGAGAGGCTTCACCAAGGATTCATTTCCTATTGTGAATTAATAATGCTACACTATTTTAAACAAAAGAGGGAAAGGGGACTGAGTGTGTGTATGCATGTAGTGTGTCCTAAAATTTAAGGTTAGGGATATTTCTGTAACTAACAGTGGCATCTACTGATGATCCCTTTGCTTTATATTTCCTCACCAAAAGCTATCTAAGCAGAAATTTGCCTGTAAAGCAGTAGCTTGCTCCTTGCTCCAGCCATAAGAGGGAATAGAAAAGGAAACAAGATGATAGTGGGTCAAAATTGGTAGCTGGAAAACCATTGTAAAAGTCACCTTTCCTATGTCCTCCCTCTGTGCCCCTTTTAAATCATTGCCTCTTGGGTTCTCACAGTGTCTGTTAACATCTGGTTATAAGCAATGCCAAGGAAGAATTAGCAAATGTGTTGCTGAGGAAAAATGAGATGAAGAGCTCCCTGTTCAGCAAAAGAAGTGGTATCACAGCCAGTTTTTGTGAAAACTACTGAGATTTGAGGGTGGACAGGAGAAGGAGAATGAAATTTTAGGAATAGGAGAACAGTTTCCACAATCTCTAAGCATGCATTTGTGCCAGAGACACTATCAGAATGCCAGGAAGCTCAAATATGTGCTGGCAGCTTATGCCAAAGATTAAAAAACTCATCATAAAGAAAATTATCCCACTTCATGAACAACAAAAGATTTTATCCTCCTTCCCTGACTGCATACAGAATAGGAGGGATGGGGACCGTTTCACAAAATGAACAGAGAAGCCTTTTATGCTTACATAATTTGAAAAGCTTTAATTATTTTTAGTAGGAAAACTTTCTGTGGATCATTCCCAGCAGGTACTGGTGAATGGGGTTGTTCCTTCTTGAGCTGCAGGATGCTGTACCTCCCTTGTTAAGTTTCATGACTTGTCAGCCCGCCCTTTATCAACCCACCAGCTGTCAACCTGCCTCCTGTCCCAGCTAGTGGTGTGGGTGATAACACACACCCAGCACTGTGTTAGGGAAGCAGTGCCCATGTCTTGCCTTGGAAAATCTTATTGCTAAGCTTACCTAGTTTCTGCCACCCTGTATTAAAAGAGTAGTAAATCCTATCCACATTGATAAAAAAGCTTGTGGTCAGGATGGTGGTTAAACAGTAGCGAATATAAACTTTTTTAGGGCTGGAGAAAGGAGTAGGATTGGGAATTCCAAGATATGGGCATTACCAGAGGTATTTCTTAACTGCTGGAGCAATAAACAAGTCCATATCCTCATTATGTAGAAAAAGCACGTAGAAGTTAGTCTCTTGACTTTGCATTTAATTTCAAGGACTTGCTGCTTGGATTCAGTTGTCCACCTGAGCAGGCACCAGAGATACACCAGATACCTGCAGACATCCCTGGCATAGGAGTGCTGCCAGAGCTGCTGTCCCTGCTGCCAGTGACACTTCACACCAGCGCAGGGCACTTCAGCTTCTCTGGCCATCAGAGCTGCATTGTCACTTCAAATTACTTTGCATTTCAGCATGAATTTTGGTCAGCACTTGTTTTTTTCCTTCCATTTAGTCTCTGGTCACATGAAAGTGTTAATTTACTTGCATCTGCAGTGGGCATGGAATGCAATTTACTGGTGGATTTTGATTTGTATGTGTATATGGTACAAGCAGTACTACACTTACCTAAAGCAAGGGAATGCAATAGGGGCAAGGTAATAAAATATTGTCACAAAAAAAGTAGACAGTGGGAATATGCACTTTGTAACTTGTCTCATGATGACAATTCCTCAGTTCTTTCTGAAATCTGAGTAGGAGTAAAGCTTGTCATGCATCATTTTCTGAGCTTCTTACACAGCAATGCCCACTTAGCCCTGAATAATTACTTTGGATTTATGGATTCATTCTTTGTGGTGGTATGTGCATCATAGGCTTGGGAATATCTTGAAAAGTGAAAAAGCATAAAGTTTTAGAAAACCTACAATTTGGTCCTTCTTTAAATAAGCATCTTCCTGCATCATTTGCAATATCAGGGCAAGAAACTTCTTTTCATGCATGTGAAAATGATCAGGAGAGGTGAATGTGAACCTATTTGTGTTGTTAAGTATCTGTAGTAGGAAAAAAATTATATGTTTGAGTAGTATGGTCTTTTTTACCTCTCACTTTAAATAATTAGAGCTTTACAAAAGCCAGTACAGAATATTTTATTTTAACTTTCAGTCTAATAATTGCTCCTTCAAGGAAACAAATATACTTTTCTGAATATAAATACTTTTCTCTTTCAGTCACCTTATAAATCAATCATTTCTAAGGAGCAGATGCATTAAATTTTGTGTGGCTTTGCCTGAATTTCACAATGCTTTCCTGTTTTCCAGACATGTCCTTCTCTACATGTTGTCAGCTTCATTACTAGGATTTTGAAGACCTTGTAACCTTGAGGCAAAGCCATTCTATGCCTAACAAGTAGAGCTGTCTTGTCTTGACAAATATGAGTGCAGAGGAAACAACCTGGAAAGTGCTGGAACTCCTTTCCCCCGCCTCCTCACTCCCCCATCCTCTCCTTTTCCTCCAATGTGTCTCAAGTGCTGATGATTCTTCTGGTTGCAATTCACACAGTCATTTATCATGAAACAGGATGTAGGGTTCTCTCCTATCTTTGCTAGGAGTAAGAAATAATTGCTGAGAAATGCATGGGCTTTTCTATGATAAATTTCACCTACAATAGATTTTTCCTCCGATAATTTCCCTTATATGTTTGCATCATGTTCTTCTGTCTCTTCATGTCAGTACCAGCTGAAAGTCAAATTAATGGTTGCTGGAATTCTATTTTCCTCATTGTGAGTACTGGTGTCCTATGGGGACCAGCAACCCATCTTTTATTCTTAGTTTGGTATTTGTCACTTTTGAGGAACACAGCTAGATCTTCTGATGTTGTCTTGAAGGATATGATTTGTGATCCTTCCTGAGTGGTGAGAGGAGGTCAGATAAAACATATGCCTGTCAATTAGGAGAAAAAGGTGCTCACATGCATTGTTTCTTTCCTACTTTGATTGAGAGGTTTCTGCCTTTACTTTTTCTGTTACAAAGGTACAAGGATGAAAGATCAAAGAAGTTACTCCTGATGACCTGCAAGATAGAATTATTTCTGCCTCAACTTTCTGTGCTGCCACATTAGATGTATTAGATGATCTACATATGCAAGAGATACTGTCCCTGTGGCTTCTTCCAGTTTGGGTGCATGCTACCTACTGTGGTTATATTTGTGATTAAATGTCCTCAACTAACTGCTGTGCCTTTCTCGTCTTTAAAATTGAAAACAGATAGAATGCAACTGCATTTAGAATCAAGCAGAGGGTAAGATATCAAACTCTCCAATCCCAAAACCCATCAGTGCTAAGATGGCATAAAGTGGAGATCTGCAAAAAAGCTCCATATAAGCTGAAAACTAGTCAGGCCACTTCTTTGCTCTCTTCCATCTTTTCAATGATAGTCCTTGGCTGGCAAGTGATTGATTCAGCTCCTACTCAGATTTGTGATATTGTTCCAAACCTCACTGTGGCTTTCCTGTGTTCCCTTCTGCTTTGCAGTCTGGTCTCTGTGTCCTTAGTTTGTCCTTTTGAATTGATCCATGCAGATTAGCTGGGATCCAGATTGAGACTGAATGTTTGTGTTTTTCTAGTATTTTGAAATTGTGCCTTTCTAGGTTTCTCTGTTTCCCGTCCATGGCTCTTTTGTCCTGTCCCCTAGACAACTTGATTTTCTAAGTACTGGTAAAAGAATTCAAGTTTTATAAAACTCGTCAGGTCTTGTCTGGGTTTATATGATCTCTGTCTCTTAACTTCAGCTGTAGGTATAAAATTACATAAACTGTGGCTAATTCTAGAATCTTATGACTACTGATTAGTCTGTCTTAACTCTAATAGCACAATTTTAGAGTGTTAAGATCTCTTTTGCCTATCCTGTTTTTTGAGCTTGTTTTTTAGCTATATTATTACCTGATATACTCTAGGTTTTACTTCATTTTTACTTCACTTGCTTGCTTGTGGGATTCTTTCCCAAAAGATACATGACATATTTTATTGTATCATGCCTTGTATAGAGCATGAATTGTGGCTAGACTAATGCTGAGAACCATTAG
The DNA here is from genome assembly GCA_013399895.1 of Serilophus lunatus. Classification (NCBI taxonomy): domain Eukaryota; kingdom Metazoa; phylum Chordata; class Aves; order Passeriformes; family Eurylaimidae; genus Serilophus; species Serilophus lunatus. Next base: position 545,234 of record VXBA01005482.1, read on the forward strand.
GAGGGGAAAATATGTAACCTATTTATGAAGTGGAGTATAAACACACAAAAGTACCCATGGAAGGAATACAAGTCCTGGACATGAAAAAGTAACCATCAAAATAATTCTCATGGCTTGAGCTCACTACATTGAAAGAATGAGAACTTGACATTGGAATAAAAAGGCAGATACTTCATTTTAGACATTTGTTGCATTACTGGTGATCCACAATAGAAATATTTGTTACAATTCAAATGATCCAGTTCCTGTTTTTTTCATTAGTTTGCTAGATCACTAATTAAATTAAAAATAAAATATTTTTATTGGATTTTCACACAAATGATGTCCTTTTAATTGACCATAAAGTGATTTTGTATGTAACAGCTCTCACTTGTCTACTGGAGTCCTTCTCTGATTTACTTGGAATCCAATTTGATCTTAAAGGTCTAGGTAGAATATAAATAACCTTGAGCAGAGCCAGTATTAAGTGTGAATATACTAGTGATTGCTTGGGGCAACAATGACAGTGGTGGCAAAGGCATAATGGTAACCAAGCAAGGAAGCTCAGTCTCCTGACATTGGCTGTGTCTGTGTTTGGCCTTCACTGGCTCAGAGATGTTAACTAAACAGCTGGGGGAACTTTCCTCTGTAAGTGATCCTGAGCAATGAGAACGAGAAAGTACTGCCTAGTCTCTGATATAAATGACATTAGATATGGTGCATCTTGGTTCAGTCAAGAGACATCATGCTAATACTGACATCAGCAGGCAGAGTGGTGATACAGTAAGAGGGGAAGCCTGAAGACTTTCCATGCTCTCTGATTACTACTTCTTCCTGCTTGGCAGCTCTGGATTTTCTGTGTCAAAAAGCAGGTATTTGGAGGTTTAGCAGAAACACATTTGGGGTGAAGCAGATGGCATCCTGCTAGGGGTGGGGAACTTGACATTTGTCTTTGGGAGAGAAGCAGCAATTTTGCTGTGTAGCATCCTTGTTTCTGTGCACATAGAATACAGTGAGGCATTGCATTGGAATGGAGTAGAGACCTTGAAGCAGAATACAGATGACATTGTCCTATCAAGCATTTTTCTGTGGAGAATAAGCGAACTCTATTCAAAATTAAATATATAAATAACTCCTAGTTATCTCATATTCTGCCTCAGTTTTTAGACAGAATTAGAACACAAACAAAACACCTGAAAGATTCTTACTGGCCACTTCAATGGCTTCAGTAATGTTCCATGTGAGACCAAGAATATAGAGTCCCTAAAGACAAACTGTTACTGGAATCCCTACTAAGGATTAGAGGATTCTCAAACACTTTAGGAAGTCAAAAGCTGGTAAATGGAATCTTCTGGCTTATATCAAGTTTTTTGTCTCTTAAACTAAAAAAGCTCCTTTTTACTCAAAGGGATGGAGCAGTCTCCTTCACCTCCTGCTTTGATCAGCTGTGTTCTTGCTGTATGCTGTTTAGCAGTTAACGTGTTCTTCAAAAAGTGGCTGCACTTGAGTGCTCAGTGATGAAAATTTCTGTTGTGGGAGATAGTAAGATTTATGAAAATGTACCTGAAAAACTTTAACAGAATACTGATGGTCACTGCAAGTATAGTTATTTTAGCCCTTTAGATTCAGGGACAAAAATACATTTCTTGTTTTTGCATGTGTGAGTTTTTGTTTTGTTTTGTTTGTTGTTGTTTTGGGGGGTGAGGGGTGTTTTTGTTTCTTTTTTGTTTGTTTTGTTTTTCCCAGTGATATTCTATTAAATACATGGCTGCAAAAAGACTTTATTAAAGGAAGAATATAGCACAACCATTGAGCTTGTATGCCAAGATGTCTCTTCATGTATGCTCCCTTAAATTCACATAAGGAACTAGAGCTATATTTGGTTGGATCATATTTCTGATGAGATATTTTTAGCAAGGCTCTTTCATCATCTGCATCACAAAACAGCTGGGAGCCTAAGATGCAGTTCAGTGTCTTTTCATTAAAGCTTCCTTCCTCTGCAAGATCTTGGAACTAATAATTGTGACTAAAACAAATCTGCCCTCAGGGAAGGAATGCTAGACACAGAGATATTCATTCTTACTTGATTCCTTGTGAGAAGGTTGAAACTTGACTAACTTGTAGCTAGAAAAGGATAAATTTGCTGAGATTTTGAAACAGTAATCAGTTGACCTTGAACTGTGATAAGAGACAGAGTCATGGGCCAGGTTCCATGTGCAGATCAGTCTCATGCCACTGTAGCTAAATTAGCATTAATAAGATGGCTATAGAGAAGCAGAATTCTGCTGCAGTTGTCATGATGGAATTTAGGGTGAGATAACTCCATGAACAAAACCACAGCACACAGTGAGATCAAAGCTGAAATGGATTTACTAAGTGGGTGGCTAGCATTTTCTGTTTGAACATGTGTAGATATTCGCTCATTCACTCTCTGTGGAATGCATACTGCTCAGGGTCACAGCCACAATCTGTGCCCACTATCATGGAGGTGGAAGAATGGGATGCTTGTTCCAGCTAGCCAAGTGTCTGAGTCCTCACTGGGACCCAGCTGAAGGATTAAGGCTGGCAGACATCTCAGCTGCAGAAAGCTGGTGTACTGTGTTCCAGAGAGATGCTGGAGAAAGATCAGGGAGAAAATACAATCAGAAAGTTGGAAAAGTGTTGAGAGCTCTCTTTCTGAATATCCTCATAAAAGTGGGTAGTAAGATACTTAAGAACCACTTTTTGTCCCATTGAAATGAGATATTTCTGATTTCTAGAGCTTATGACCTAGTTTGAATTTCACACCTTTGAAATTTAGTGTAACAATTCTGAGAACCTGAGCGGCTGAAGAGCACAACGTGTCTTTATGATTGCATATGAAGAGCACAAAATGAAGAAGTACTGAGAGGAACACTTAGAGAAACAGGCCTGTCAGAAGTGTTTGCAAAGAATTAAAGGCCTTCTATATAAACCTTGAATTGATGGGCTGAGTGTCCAACAATGTAATATGACAGAGTTCAGAGTCTAATGCAAGTGGATGTGAAAAAAGAAGCAGCTGTTCTGCTAACTTAATGTGGTCATAAGCAAGTCACTTCTCTGTTCTAGACCTCAGTTTTCTACATTTGTGCAGTCCACATCTGTTTTATTACAATTGAAAGGCTCTGAACCTTTTTATTTCCTTATATATGCTGTGAATTGCAGGATATTAATGGTGCTTCTAGTGATAAATTTTTTCATTCACAATTTTGGTAGACTGGTAACAACTGAGAGAATAATTTTGCTTCTTGTCATCTGGAGATTTGGTCTGTTCTTTTACTTCTGTCACATAGTCTCTCAAAGTGTTCCACAGTTCAAAACATATTTCCCTATTTTTCAGGGTAGCAAATCTAGGCATCAGGAAAGCAGCAGTTGGCAAGGCACCTGCAACCATTGTATAGCAGACTTCAGAACAGAGTTCCCTGCTGCACAAGCACTTCTAGTTAATGCGTTCTGAATTGCATAATATACTAGTAGACAGGAGCAAGTTTCTGAATCAAACACTGCCTACTTTGGAGAAAGTTTGGGTTTGGATAGGATTCCTGTTCTGACAGTCTTACCAGATAGGATGTCACATCCAATTGGGATCTTGTCAGACCTTGCATCATGACTGGTAGTAGAGCCAGAATCCTGTCTTGTCATTAAGTCCTCTGTTTAAGGCATTGCTGCACAGATATATTGATTCCTTCACAGGTATAATTTACTATGTAGTTGAGAATTTGGAGAGGAAAGAAGGATGCAACTTGCATCTGTCATGAGGTATCTTCCAGGTTTCTGATGTTACAGGAGGAAAGCTAATTTATACAGCTGTTTCTGCAGCTAGATAAATCTCTCACTTCAGTACACAGATCAAAAACTTCCCATCTCTCTACTTTCTAAGTATGATCTATGTATATTAAAATATGAAATTAAACATCTTTCATAATGGACATTATAAGCTTTGAAATGGGACCTACCTTGACTGCTGAAAGTAAGTGAGAACTGAACTCAGTTATGAATTTAGCTCTTTAATTTACTATAGCAGTAGTCTTTGAGCTGGACAATAATGGTTCATATTTAGCAGATACAATATTGGAAGCCATGTCAATTCTGTTATACTTTTTCATATTTTTAAATCTTTTAATTACTCAGTGTACTGGATAGTTGGGCTATCTATGAAAACAGAGAAACTTAGATAGCATATGCCTAATAGTATATGCTGTGAAGTTTGATGCTTCCTTTCATAAATAGGACTTGGTACCCACTGCTTTAATCACTGTTGATTGTGGACCAGGTTTGCTGGATCCAGAGTTGGGGGATTTCTTCATTAAATTCTCTGGTACACTGGTTTCAAGTATGGCTCATCAATCTCAACACAGTGATACTGCTGCATGACACCTTGGGCTCAAAAAAGCAATTCTTAACACAATGACAGATGAAGCCTAGCAGGGTTTATTAGTTCCAGCTCTGGGCTGTTGTTCAGTGGCTGTGCCATTAATAGAACCAAGATGGTACTAAAACCAGTCTGAACACATTTGTCGTTCTGTGTCTTAATTTATTATCCATCTGGACCCGAATTTTCTCTGCATCTATGACATGACAATTGGATAATCCACACAAAGAATAGATTAAAGCGACTACTACTTAACAGGTCAGGTGGATGACCCTGCTCTAGCTTCTGCTGTCCTTTTTTTAACCACCGGGCATCTCTGCCTACAACAGAGCAATTAGAGGCTTTTAAAGTCTGTCACCGTTGCCACAGGAACATTCAGAATGGCTCAGTTTGGGTTTTTCCAGTGAGTACTCTGCATTCCTGAAAGGCAAGGCAGTCACAGATGTCTTTGACTTAGAAAAACAAGTCACTTAACTTGTTTCTCCTATTGTGTTCTCTTGAGGGCATAGGAATCTCAGGTCAAATCAGGGTCTAGGTCCATTTCAGACTCTCTTCTGTCTCAGAATCCCCTGGTGGCTGTACCCTGTTGCAAGCACATACGAGGTAAGCTGTTCTTATCCCTCCTCTTCAGACTGACATTGATCTCTAGCTACCAGCTTTTCAGTTATCCTCATCAAATACTGAAACTAGTGCCAGGCCTCTGGTGTGCTTAGTACAGTGTTCCCTGCCTGCAGAACACAGGGAGCAAATTTCCTTAAGTGAGTATGGAGTAAATTGTGAAAAGGGAAAAAAAAGGAAAAGGAAGAAAATAGTGCAATCCACAGCTTACAAAAATCTAATTCTCTCAAAGTGTATTGAAGTCTGCAGAACAGTTATCTTCCTGTGTAACTCATAGCAACCAGCAATGTATCCTCTAATAGCCTTGATGAGATTGAAGTTTTGGTGATGGTGGTCACGTTGTTGGCTCTCATCTTTTCCCAGAGCCTTTCAGCACTGCCCCAGATCAGAGCTTGGCTTTCACCAGAGTGGGGAATGAGTGGCCTAAGAGCTTTGAAGGAAATGTTTAATAAAAATTGATAGATAGAGCCTAAGAAGCTCCCCTTCTGTGATTCTTGCTGGGAGAAAAGTTTTAAGCACTGATGGAGTCATGCTCTCTACTGAAGTATTTTGAGCCAGGTTTGAAAGGCAATATAGAGGAGGTAGATAGAGTAAGATTGTTAGTGAAGGGAATTCAGAAATGAAATGAACTTGATCTGTAATGGAAGTTCAGGAAATACTAGAAAAGAGAAGTGCCAGCAAACTTTAAGTTTGGGGTCTCTGCTTTCCCCACAAATATAGAAGATAAATTCCCACCCTATCAGTTAAGTATCCATCTTAGAGGCAGCTATTTTGCTTGCATTGTGTTTTCTGAGTAGGAAAGCAGAAAATGTTAGAGTGAGAAGAAAATTGCTCAGGAAAGAGAATTTTACTGTTTTATTCTATTATTCTCTCATGTACAGAAACCCCTGTCTGAGTGGTAGAGAGGATGCAAGGTACAGATGCCAGGAGTCCTTTCCATGGGAATATGTGTAGCTTACAGAAACACACGTGGGAACAGATCTGAGGTGGACAGTAAACTTGGCTCAGGTATTCTGACTGTCCAAAAAGTTTTCCTCTCCTTGTACTATGTCATCCTCCCAGCTGGTTATTCCCATCCATCCTTACAGTTTTCTTGTCACAGTGAATGCAGGATTTAATACAATTTTTCAGCAAGCAACCTACTCAGAAATACTCCTGTTGTTCCCCAAATGGCAACAGAATCTGGTTTGTGTTAGCAATACCTCACAAGACCTAAATAAATATCAAAGTGAAGGGTCATGGTGTGTGCTTCATGTGTGAGAAAGCTTCATCTTCAGGTTTGAACCTCACATGGTCAGTCATAAAAGTACACATTTACCTTACAGAAAAGAATAATTTGTAGTTGTTGTTAATAGTGCTGAGGTGATCAGTAATTACAGGAAAAAGAGCAAGATCTCTCCAAAAGAAATCTCTCAGCTGCATAGGTAAGTGGAGTTCAGACTGTCTTGCCAGCTGGGTAGTATATAGTGAAAAACAGCACTTATATAGGAGTGAGTAGAAACAAATGTGTCTCTTACTTTTTGCGCTATAACTTTTGTATTTTTAAATTACGTGTTTGTATTTTGCAAGTAGATTAATTTTATTTTTATCTTGGCTTGGGTTAAGTTTGTTTTCAAAGCTGTCTTCTGGTAATTGTGTTACATTAACTGACATAGGAGCTTGATTTTGTATTGTCAGACTCTTGAATACAAAGTAACACCTAAGGTTTACCTGACTTTTCTCTTTTGTCTAGGCAGGCACAGGAGTTGATAGCATGAATGTTACTGAGGAAGAAATGTCTTCTGATGAGTGCATGCAACTAAGTGTTACAGAAAATAGTATTATGCCCTGTAAACACCCAGTTTCTTCAATGTTTTGTTAAGTTCTTGGCATCTTCAGCCTTCAATGAAAGCAAATTCATGTTGTATGAAAAATTATTTCCTGTTGGTAGTTTCCAATTTCCACCTTTCAGTTTCATTGCACATCTCCTTTTACAGTATTATGCAACAGAAAACAGAAACTCCACATCTCCCTTCACCAGTATGGTCGTTTATTTGATATACTTTTTTATTTGATATACTTTTATCTGTCTCACTCTTTGTAGCCCTTTTCTAAGGCAAACAGTTGAAGCCATTTCAGCATCTCTTTGTGTGATCTTTTCAAATTTCTTAACCATTTTTATCACCCTTCCCTGAACCTTTACTTCTGTGATATCATTCTTGAAGGTGATAATAGCAGAGAAACCCTTCCTCCTTTTATAGATCACAGAATATTCTGAGTTTGAGGAAACCCACAAGGATCCAAGTCCGACTCTTAAGTGAACGGCCAATACATTAAGTGAATTGAACTCATGACCTTGGCATTATTAGCACCATGATCTAACCAACTAAACTAATCTCGGGATTAATAATCTCAGGGTTAATAATCAGAGGACTTGCACAGCAGCTGCATTATATTCGAGATCTTAGTGACATTTATACTTGCCCATTTGTTGTTAATGTTTACCTGAAACCCCCCAGAATCATGCTTGGATCTTCAGTGTTCATGTCACAACAGTAACTCATAGTTATGTTGAGTTAAATAGACATAGCTACTTCTTCCTCCTTCTTTGGCCTGAATTACCAATGTTTCTAAATAGTGTCAGTCCTGAAGCTGCTCTTTGACCAAATTTGATTTTTACTTTCATGGGACTTCCACTACCCTTTCAGGAAGACATATTTCCCACTAGACATCTGCTTGCATTTCTGAATGTAATTTTTACTTTCTTCAGCTCATCTTCTATTTTCCTTTGTCTCTGCATGTAGTCCAGAAATCATAATGAGTATTGAATTTGGGGAATTTGAGCAGCAGCAAACTGAAAGACTCTCCAAATATCCTTACAAACTTTCTGTCTGCTTCTTTTTTTTTTTAATGCAACATAATTTATAAAGTACATCACCAATCTCTTGCTGAAGTGACATAAGTTGCCTTTTCTGTTAACAGACTGAATGTTAGAAAACTCTGGTGATATCAGTCCGTTTAAGGAAACCTTGGAGCATGACAACCATTTACTGAGTATTTCAGACTAATAAAGCCATACACAGGTTCCGGGCAGGGACAAACATTACCAATAAAATATGAACTACTTAGTGAATTTCATGGGTGTTACAGTGGTAATAGCTTGAGGCTCAAATAACATGCATTTTGAAGCAGACAGGATTGGACTTCTGCTCCTTCTGTCATCAGATACGTTGACTATAATATTTTGCATACTGGCAAGTGGGAAGTATGGCTTTTTATTTTTTTTCCCCCCCTAAGTGTTTTAGAAAGGCAAGCAACAAACTTACCTTCTCTGATTTTCTTTTTCCTAGTTTTTCACTTGAGTTGGAAACTCTTTTGAAAATTGTCCTTATACTTCATGCACAGACAATATATCAGGATGCCAATATATATTAAACATCCTGCATTGGGAGTTCTGCTTGTAACAAATAAAAGTAAATGGTATTCTGTATTTTTTTTTAACTTGCAGTTTTCATGTGCTAGTAAAGAGGAGTTTGGCTGCAAAATCCCTTAAAGAAGCAAATCCTGAAAGTTTCTGGAACTGTTTTTAAATGCCAAGTTCTGAAAAAACCCCAAACCCAAACCCCACTTATCTTTACGTTTTTGGTATGAATTTACTGGCTTGATTTATTGTATTTGTTTCCTATGAAAAATTTCCTAGGCATATGTATGCTCCCATGGCCTGCTTTGGGAATCTTTTAAACACAGTTTTGCTGTGTACAGATGGAGCCGATGTCAAGAATGGCTTTGGTTGTTATGCTGAAAAAGAACAAGTGATCATAATCAGCTCTCAGTGAGACCATTTACTCAGTGGTAGGACTGCATTTATTTAAACAAATTAAGATGAAATGAATCTGTCTGATATTGCAGTACATGTAAATTGCTAATTGGAGCTATGTCACAGGAACTGCCTCTTTGGTGAAGATTTAAGTTAGGGCTTGTTTTGTCTGTATGTCATTTTAAATGCCTCTGATGTTGATGGATATGATACTTTCTGCATTGCAGTAGAGTTGCCTGCTTGACTGGAGTACAGTTGATTAGCCTGAAGTTGAAGTGTGACCACAGCAGAATTTGGATATTCCCAGTGAGAGATGTATGTGTGATTACTGGTTGATATGTGACTGAGCTTAAAAATTGACTTCCAGCATTCCCTGTCTTTCTGATTCAAGTGATAAGATTCCAGCCTGCAGGGTTACTAATCCAACAGAAAGCAGCTAATCTTATGCCTTTACTCACAGTCCTGTAAAACACTAACACTCCAAACAACAAAATAGTAGAAACTAGGAACCATGATATCTAGACAGGAAATCATTGCTTTGGCATTATTCTCCATGACTTCTTTTGTGGTTTGGCCTGTGTCACAATGGTGGGATTTGGTTTTAGCTCTATTTCAAGCTAGTTTATTAAGGGGCTTGATATATCTCTGCTAGCATGGATCTTTTGCCTGCAGAAACCAGTTTGGACATGTACAGGAATTACAGGAGAAAGGTCTAGCACAGAGCTGCTTTGAATAGATATTCAGTACTGGTCTAGTGAAAGGTGTCCCTGTCCATGGCATGAGAGTTGGAATTAGATGATTTTTAGGGTCCCTTCCAACCCAGGCCATTCTATGAGTCTATGATACTACAACAACAACATCTGGATGCAGATGTGAGGTGTGACTAAGGTGAGGGGTTGAAGGAGGATTGGAGCAACTTGGGTGCTGCAGGTCACAAGCAGGCACTGCAAAAATCAGTGCCTGAAAAGCTTGTGTAACACTCACTTGGATTAATCTTGTGCCCACAGGCAGTCCCTCCCTTGCTGAAAAACTGCAGTACTTAATGCATTTCTAACAGGAAAGAGGCCATTGCTTGTGGTACAATAACTTCTTTAGTGGAAATGCATTCCTTCAGTACCGAAGCATATTTAAACTCCCTTTGGCTATTGCAGTAAAAGTGGACTTTGCCACGGTATAGCAAATAGATGGAAGAAAAATTATAGAATTTCATTTATTCTCCTGCTGTTGTTTGTTATTTGTCTTCCCCATTAGGCAGTGCTAATGAGTACTTTCCTCCTGTCCCCTGCTGACAGCATACTGCCTGATACTCAAAAAATGACACAGAACATAAAGAGAGACAGAAGCCTTCAACTGAAAATGCTTATTCCTAACAAAAAGAGAAAGGCAAAACACTTGAATTATTTAAAGAGTAGAAAATACCAGAAAGAAAGGAAGACAGCAGCATCATCTGTTCAAAACAGAAATTATTGGTATGCATTAGCCTATAGTGCAAGAAAGCTTGTTTCATTTGCCCTTATCAAAGTCCACAACTCAGTGAAATTTATATAGAGATATAGCTTAAGAACTGTTGTTCCAGATAATTTAGATATGTGCCCTCTTCTTTGATGTAGCATCAATACTCTGTGGTAGTAAATTTTTCCTTTAGTTTGGTAGACCTGTTATAAAGCATACAGGGCTAAATTTAACTTTAGCATACATACAGTGTAACCAGAAGAATTTGCTGGATTTGGTCTGGTTCTGTGCAGAGTGGGCTCTGCCACCTTCAGAGCTCCCTGCTTTGTGCTCTTTCTGCCCAACAGTTCTGCTTACAGGATTTTGCTCTAGGGTTCTGGGAGCACATGAACAGTGTCAATGGTGGTACTTTCTGTGCAGGCTTGTCTGTGTGCATCTAGGAGAGATAGAGGCAACACTAGTGCAGCTCCACAATGACTTACTGCAGGAAAGGAAGAGATGGATTTGCACTCATAGGGGGTGGATTTTGTTATTTTCTTTCTTCTTCGTCTTTGCATTCCTAAAAACAATTTTAACATTATAAAATGTTGCAGAAATTCTAATGTAGTAAAATGTTGCAGAACACCAGAAATAGATTTTTTTGACCAATAGAATACTTTTTCCTTAACAATGGTTAAACTTGGGTTAAGGATCTAGCCTTACAACTGATTTTTTTCCAGTAAATGTCTTATTTATTCAGTTGGATACTTTCTGATGAGGGGATAGCTAATACCTCATTGGAGTCTGGATTTGATGCACAAATAAATTAGAGCAGATTCCCAACTGTTAGCATCTTTGTCACTGTTGCAGTCGTGGCCAAAATTTATGGTCTCTAGCTGAAATCAAATGTTGCTTAGTACCTTCACTTAGCAGTATTTCTGACTTCAGTGTCCTCTTCATATTCCCATATGTAACCCTGCAAGGATATACAGAGGAGGAATGTGATTATCAATTTATGTATGATGACTGAGAAACAAGGGAGGGAGTAATAAGGCATGGGAAAAATATGGACAGACACTTGCAATAAAAATACAAGGAGGTTTACCAAGTCCAAGGTCTGGCTGGGGCTTACCCATCTCCTTGTAATACTTGCAAGCCTGAGACATCATTTTTCATAGGGAGTTCTGGAGTGTAATCCATCATCATTCAAAACAAACCAGCCATTTTCTGAAAGCTATTTAGGTCATGAGATGTCACCACACCTGACCATAAAATCCATCATGCTGGGAAACCAATGACCAGTGCCTGGCACTGCAAAACACTGTGAGGCATAAGCTGTATTTATCTTTGTTAGAATTGACAGATCATCCCTGTAGCTTCAGATTAGCCCATATTGACATACCAGCTCCATATATTACCATCCATCAGGGTGATCTCCTTTGGAACAAACAAGCTGCTACTCTAGCTTGAGGATTTCTGGGTTTGTTCATGGATTTGGAATGCTGTGATCATATATAAGAAGAAAGATGCTTTTTGAAATGCTAAACAGCACTTTTCTTTATCCCTAGCAATTATCTTTGGGTTTGGATCGTTCCCTTCTCCCAAACTTCATATTTATTTCTTTTCTTGAGCCTCCGAGAGTATTTTGCACTGGTGAACATTTTCAGCCTGACAGCCTTGGTTCTGTTTATGCAGCAATGCAGCACAACATACAGCACTACACTTTACATCAGATCTTTAAGATTCCCAAAAGACTGAATAGCAAGTTCATTTTTGGTGCCTAAATCACTCATTAGAGGGTCTTCTGGACTCACCAAACTTCAAATTAAAACCACTGTTTCTGTACAGAAGACACTTGTTCATCAGAACCTTGCTAACTGTATGTCTGTTCAAGTGCATGCCAGACCAGAACTAATTTAATGTAGCAGGCTGATAAGGATATATTTCTTTGCTACAAAAAGGAAAAAAGAAATAAATATTTCTTTTATATGCTGAGAATTGGCTCCCACTGATGGGTGTTTCTGAGTGTCTGACTTTTTATTAGGCAAAAGACAGAACTTCCTTTCTCTTTGACCTGGCTTTGTTCTTCTCATTCTATTACGCAGTTACAAAAGAATGGGCAGTAGTGGTCAACAGTGAATGCCAAAGCACTGTTTGAGCAGGTCAAATTTATAATGATACTTTCTCAGAGGATACTTCTAAGTTTTCCTGGGTCTGAAGAGAAGTCTTTGATTTTCATAGCCTTTGATAGGATTTTTTTCCATTAATACTCCCAATAATTTTTTAAATCCAAGCAAAATTTTCTAAGTTATAGAACCTATGGAATAAGTTGCATTAGTAAACTACTTTCCACATATTTAAGTGGAATGGCGCTGCTAGAATGACATCTGAGGAGATTTACAGGGAAAGAATCTTTACAGTAAATTATGTAGCTGCTGATAAATATACATAATATTGGAAATACATAAATTTTTTAAAACATACTAATAAGAGTGTTCATGCCTGGATAGTATTCAACCAGAAGTTCTGGAAGTGTTCAAGGATGAATAGATGAATATGAACATGAACAATAATAATGGACAATAATGTAATCTTTCCCTGTCAGGGAGTACATATGACCAAGTTCACATGGATGTCCTTCTTGCTGCCACTAGTCCTTTGGGATCTATTTTTGGGTCGCTCTTCATCTGAGAATAACATTTGGCACCTGTGACATCAGAACGTTTGCATGGCCGTGCCTGGATACACATGGGCTTCATGTCTACTGGCCAGCCCCAGCCCGTGTGAAGCCCTTGCTTCCCTACCACCATGTGGCACTGGGTCTGCTGGACACCATCCTGACAGGAGAAGCAGGTGGAGCAGCCAGGCTGGCTGGCAGTGCAGGAGGAGACACCATGTATTAAGAGAAGTCTGTTGCTGTGGTGGCAGCAGTGCCAGCTATGGTTTTGTCAGCTTTGGTTGCATGTGTAGCTTTTGCTTTCCCTGTTAAACTGCACTTTATCTCAAGTCCTATGTTTTCTCAATTTTACTCCAGGAATGAGGGAGTGTCTTTGAAGTGCTTTGTTTCTAGCTGGGGTTAAAGCAGGAATAGGCTTCACTGTGGATGTCCAAGGGATGTAGGGGAATATTGGCTTTGCAATGGCACAAAATGGGATGGAGAGAGATAGCCTGATAAATCATCATTTTACCCAGTGCCTGCAGAGGAACCTCTGCTGATATTTCTGGAGCACCTTCTCCCTTCCCTCTGCCCTGCCCTCTTCTCTGCAGGACTTTCTGTCACATGTACTCCCAAAGACGTTATCTATGGCTGCACTGGCCTTGCATCACTATAACAATGTGCCACCATTTAACCTTCTGTCTTATTTTATACTTTTATATCATTTTATTCAAACAAGAAGCTGCTCTTATGGTAGCAGAAGCTTAGAAGACCCTAGCAGTACTTAAATGATGCTCAATAAATGAATACAAACTAGTCACTTGCAGTGTTTGCTAATGGAAATTACTCCATGCAAATGAAATAAGCTGATAGGCTTCAAACTTCATAGCATGACAGCTTATAATCAACTGCTAGCCCAGCTTGTAAGTGTTGGCAGAAACACTGCTTCTGCAGTGTATATTTATAGGGGAAAAATTCTGTGGAAGACCTCAAGGGAGCTTCTGAAAACTATGTTCAGGATATTTGATATTTGCGCTTAAGAAAAGCCCTCTGAGATGTAAATGAGGTCTAATTTTTATCATAGTGTTACTTATTGATTTTTCTTATCTTAGACATGAGAGGCACAAAGTAATTATAATGATACTACTTGTAAAATACTGAAACTACAGTGCCTTCCTTGGTGCTGTGTGTGAGTTTGGCCTCATGGTTGAAGAGCAGACTGGACTTCTGCATTCCAAGGTCTGCCACCAACTCCCTGTATAAGTGTAGGAAAATAGTTTAATTTCTTTTGGCTTTACTTTAGTGTTATTCAGCTGTAGGAAAAGACTGACTTAATGAAAATGCTGTGAACTAGGGCTTATGGCTATTTATGAGACTGAGGCCTCTAGACCATTTTTTAATGGTCTTGGGAATCTGCAGAGGTCCCAGTTAACGAGAAGCTGGCTAACATTTGTATACAAGTTTTTCTTCTTTCAAATAGAGGAAGAACAGAAATGCTAATCAGAAATTTTGAAAACATTCCTATTTTGGTGGTAAGACAGTTTCTTAATACATGGAAACTGGTCTCAATCACAATCAGTCAGGAAATAGCTGCAAGTGAAAGCATTCAACAAGTTTTTAACAGTTTGGATTTTTTTACAATATCTTGTAACATTAGAAGTACTACCTGTAATACTGTGACAGGGTTTAGATGGTCTAGATGGTTTAGATGACGGATTGGTGTTGGACAGATTGTTAAGTTAGGTAAAAGGTTGGACTTGATGATCTCTGTGGTCTTTTCCAACCTTGTTAATTCTGTGCATGTGTAATTCTATGTGTGTAACAGTATAGTTTGTTTTCTGTGTTTCAATGAGATTGAAAGCTTAGTATAGTTAGTGGTACACAAGGCTTTTGCTCAAGGAACAAAAATAATTAATATCAACAAGTGTGTGAGTGTATCAGTAGCTTTTGATAATTTCCCTGAAATGATTGTACCATTTAATAGCTTTAGTGGGATGTGCACCTTGTAGTAGCAAATGTTTTAATTTGCATACTAGCTAGTGTTCTGAGAATGGGAATGGGGGCCAAATGGCCCATGGAAATGAGACTTTTCTCACAGAGCTGGAAATTCTGTCAGTTGGGAAGAAGAGCAGAGAGAATTCTTGCGACTCATTCTTGGAGGTAGCTCTCATTTTGCCAAAGTCAGCATACTAAACCAGACCTGTACCTAACATTATCTCACTTAGCTTATATATATTTCATATAGTTTCTGCATAAACTCTTTCATTATTTATACTGCTTTTACTTGAATTCCTTCATTGGAGAGTCTGTGAATCATTTTCAGGACTAAGTCAGGCTACAGAAAAGCTCTGTCAGTTTAATGGGATCAAAATGGAAAAAGACAAATAATAATTTTTGAAATATATTAGATGTGAAAGTAAATCCCTGGAACTAAACAGTGCTTTATGATTAATAATGATTTTTTCTGGTATATTTTATTAATGCCATGACCTATACAATCTTTTTGAAGATTCAAGCTTGAAGAGGACAAAAGAATGAAATTAGATGGGTGTTCTATCAGTCTGAGATTGGTTTCTATTACTGCTTTCCATGTCATAGTTTTCTTAGTACTCATATTAATCTAGATGCTATTCAGTGACTGGATAAGCTGGTGGATGTAATTAAAGGGTTTTTGTCTGTACTTCGGCCAGCCATGGTGAAAATATTGACTTGTTTGTTTTCTTTGTAGTAAAGTGACTTTTAAGAATGACCACTGAAATAATTTGCTGCAGTTATAACCTTTATATGGTGTAGTTAATGGGAAATGTGTTAAATAATTTGCTACAGCTAATACTAATAAATTCTGAGGAATCATTAATATCTCATTTTCAGTTGCTTAAAACCCTCTTGGCACTGTGGAACCTAGGCAGTTGCAGCAACTCTTTGTTACTTTCACCCATACATTCTTCCCTGCATCAGGTCTCCTTCATGTAGATATTTAAGCATTTTCCAAGTAATTTATTGCCTTCTTCCTTCTTTTTCTGTTACAAGTTGGTTAGGAAATACTTGTTGCTTCATTATATGCATATATTAATTTCTGTCAAATAATTGCTGAATAAAGATTACTTAAAAATATTTCAGTATAAGTAATATATTTCTTAAGATGCTTTAGGAATGTGATATCCAATAGTTAGTGATGCTACAGATCTGCATCGAGGTGAAGTTCTGTTTCCCTGTGACTTATTAATTCTATCTGTTCATTTTGTCTTAGTTCATTACTATGAGCAATTTAACTCTTTCAGATACTACTCCTCATTATGACATATTAAAGCTTCTTTATCTCAACTCAACTTTGCTTGTTTTGCAAGTAACAGTGAGCAGTTTAATAAATTGAATCACTTTTATAGAAACCTGATACATGAATCATTATTCTTGATGGTTGTTGATTTATATACTTAAAACATTAGGAGACTTGCTTAGAGTCATCTCTGAGATGTTTACTGCATTCCGTAAGATAGCAGTTTTTATGGCAAAACCTGGAAAGGGTTTACTGCCAGAGCAATCAGAGTGATGCCTTTAAGTACAACAGTACAACCTGAACATAATGCATCTGAATCAACTGCTGCATATAAGACTCCTCTGCTGTTATTTAACAGTTTGAAAATAGAAGCATATATATACTGGCATACATACATTTCAGAATGATTATTAATAATGGGGCATATGATATTTATCCAAAGTGCTAGAATGGTATTCACACCTTTTTCTAAAAAAAGGACATAGAATTCAGTGAGGTTTGAAAAGAAATAAGAGTGGGCTACAGCAACTTTTCTAATAATAAATAGTGAGGAATTTTACATCTTCCTTCAAAATACTTCAGAATGTTCATGGATATTCTCAACATTAACAGTTTAGTACTAAGTGTGTTTTCCAAAAGCATGCTACAAAGAAGACAGAAGCACTGAAATCTTTAAGCATCTCACAGAGCATTTTGGATTAGGACTAGTTTGAACTGAAAACTGAGAATGTCTTTCATAGAATCATAGGATCATTAAGGTTGGAAATGACCTTTATGATCATCTAGTCCAACTGTAAACCCAGCACCACCATGTTGATCACCCATGTCCCTAAGTGCCAAATACACGTGCCTTTTGAACACTTCCAGGGATGGTGATCCTACTGCTTCCCTGGTCAGCCTATTTCAATGCCTGACCAGCCCTTCAGTAACCAATTTTTTCCCAATATTCAATCCAAACATCCCATTGGCACTACTTGAGGTCATTTTCTCCTGTCCTAACACTTATTACTTGGGAGAAGTGACTGACCCCTGCACTGCTACTACTGCTGCACTACTTTCAGGTAGTTGTAGAGAGAGATAAGGTTTCCCCTGAGCTTGCTTTTCTCCAGGCTAATCAATCTTAGCTCTCTCAGCTCCTCTTCATGTGACTACATGCTCCAGACCCTTCATCAGCTTTGCAGTGCTTTTTTGGACATGCTCCAGAACCTCCATGTCATTGTTAGGAGTGGTCCAAAACTGAACGCTGTATTCGAGGTGTGGTCTCACCAATGCTGAGTACAGAGGGAATCTAGTACTTTCTCCAGGGTTGAGTGAAGACTTAAACTGTAGCCTAGGAAGGAAAAATTACACTTTACCAGTGAAAATAATGACTCAGACAATGATTTTCCTTAATTTTTTTTTCCATTCTACTCTGTGCTTAGTCAATGTCATCATCATTCTTTCTGTCTGTGGTTAATATCCTGAAGGAGATGAGAAATCTGTTGCCTAAACTTTAGTACTGTAATCTTAAAAAAAGTGCTTCACCATGATATTTCTAGTATTAATGTGATATATTATACTTGTAAGTAATATCCAATATGACCCAAAGGGGTGATGTTGCAGGCCTATGAAATATTGCTTAGTTTATAGAGTATGTCAGATATAAACAAAATTGTTCTGCAAGAAGCTTAGTCTTAGGGTCTGTAAAGAAACATAAAATAGTAAATAGAGAAGAGAGGTATTGTACAGGCAATGCATAAGAACAACCCTACTGGCTGAGATCAAGAATTATTTGTCTCAGCACTCTGACTTAACATGATCCATCAAATGGTTTAGAAAAAAGCATGAAGTCAAACAAAATTCCCCAAAATATCATTCCAGATACTGAACCTTTCAGTGGATTTGTCTTCCATAAATCTGTCATATCTTTTTCTGAAGCTACACGCATTTGTTTTCATATTTTAGTTTGATTTTTTTGTGGGTTTACAAAGGAGCATTGGAGTCTTGGTTAACATTTAGATATCAGGCGAATAAAATGGTGAATGGAAAAGAGAGTGAAAGTGGAGATGTCAATTAAATTAAAAGCAGAGAATTGTTCATACTGAATTTTGGTGATTGAAGTAGGAAGATATTTAGAAGAGAGCACAGCCTGGATTCAGAGGCAATGCCTCAGAAGGACTTCTGAGGGGCAGAGGTGGGCTATTGGATAGGAAATGAGAAAGTGGGTTTCAGAGCCTGAAAAGACAGGAAAAATCCCTGAACTATTTCTTTGTCTTCAAAGGACTGTCAACACACTGGCAGATACTAATTTAAAACAAAAAACCTCCATATTTTTCTTTTGAAAACTATATTTTTATGATTTTTCTTAAATACCCTCTGAATGTTCTTGTAAAATCTAGCACTTTTGTCTCAGCTGAGCCAGTTCTTTAAAGTTGGTCAGTTCTGGAAGATGCCTTGCCAAACTCATCATTATTTCCTGTTGGCAGTCAGTAAATTCTGGATGACATCTCTTTGAATCAGAGACTTTTCTTTCTAGATCATGGTGATTTTTGTTGGGTTCTTATTGCCCTCACTCGCAACATATAAAAAATCCCAGCAAGAAAATCTTTCAAAAATGAGCATATTGACTTTAATGGAGTACAGCACAGTTCAGAAATAAAGCTCCTGTTTTTGTATAAATATTCTTGATTCAGAAAAGGGGAGAAAAAAATAGAAAATGAAATACAAAAATGATGTAAATATTTTTATTTTCTAGGGAAAATGTACTTTATGAGACCTTGAGACACTTATAGCTCTTTAAATTGTTGTTAACCATATTAGGAGGAGAAGAGCTGTGCATTATATTTTAATTTTTTAACAATTTTTTTAACAAAGCAGCCTAGGGAGGTGAAAATCCGCTGCCTGCCTTTTAGAGGCCAATGGTTGTTTTCTGCATGTGCTACACTAGAGATTGAGGATAAAAAGAAAAGGAATTTTTAATAGTGCTGAATTGACTATTATAATTCTTGCTTTCCTGACATGTTTACTTTACAAATGCTTCAGATCATGGTCATGACATATTTTGAATGGGAAAGTATATAATTAACATCAAGGTGAAAGAGGATTATGTATGTGAATACTGCTCTCTGCCCTCCAGAAACCACTTATGAAGCCAATTTAGGTCGCACTTGATTCAGTCTCTCAGAAATTTAACTTAATAAAGCCTCGAGGCACTCTTTTTTTACTGAGCAGTTAACAGAAAGCAAGTTCATTGTGTGATTGCAGGAAAAAAATATAATTTTTGGAAAAGGATGAGGAACCTTATGAGGCAAAAATGTTTTTCCACATAGTTCTGCTAAAAGCTGAAATAGGAATTTACATGGACAATTAAGGTGGTGAATAACATAGTCCAAAATGCTACAATGAAAGTGCTTATATATGAAGTAAAGTGGTTTATGTTTGAGACATTCCATCCATCACCTTCCATCCATTTTTTCCTGACTATTTGAACAGGTGGTTCCCAAGAACCCTCCCCATGAAGACATGCTGAAGAGGAATGATTCTCAGCATTTGGCATATCATTTGCACCACGGAACCCTTTGGACGTCCTTGCCTATGCAGGCACATACTGACAATTTGTGAAGAGAAGAATGGCAGTAAGCATTAGACTTTGATTTACAATCAACATTTTCAGAAATCCATCCCTAGTGAAACGTGATTTTATTCACTCAAGTAATATGGTAGTCACTTATTATAGTTTGATTCTTTGCAATGTAGACAGAAACAAGTTACGTATGAAAACATTGTACAATAACAGTATGTAATAACCATATGTTACTATGTGTGACTGCAACAGTTGTTATCATCTTGATGTATTTGGATTTCAGCTTGGATTTCTGAAGCTGGCCAGATTATGGACTTGTATGTAAAATATCTTTATGATGCTTTTCCCAAAACATGACTTAGTGTCATTAGATGCTGATTTCTCTGGACCATGAAAATTCCCACTAGCATCCTTAATAGTTATAAAATCAATTGTATTAATCTCATAAACATACATAATCGAGTAATTACTCCATTATTGAATTCTCATGATGCAGAGAAGTGCTGTTACCAAACCAAGATACAGTCATAGTTCATATTTAAATAGTTACAGTTGTAGTCAGCACTTATGGGGAGAGAAAAAAGATTTACTGTAGTCGTAGGATCAAATGTATTTCCACTGTTTATTTTGACATCTATTCTTGTGATAGCTTGATTTGCATATATACATAAACTTTGTAGACATCCATACGAGATGGCCAAATTTTGCAGCTGACTGATGGTTTGAATGTCTGTAGTTACTCATGTGCTATACTGGGTTTAATTCAGTGAACCTGATGGATGGCACTTCTCCAGCATTATTTTTAAGTTATGATGCTGCTTAGTGTCAGAAGGGACTATGCTTCACTATGCAGTAGTGATGTGGCTATAAGGCATGCAAAATTGTTTTAAATCTGTTTTTTCATTATTAAAAACATTATGAATACACTGCCCTTGTAGAGTAAAGGAAAGATATAAATGCTCTTCTACTAGAAGGCAGGGACAAGAGTTGGTTAGAGTGAGTGCTTCCCATTCTGTTTGTCATTCACATATTCTCTCTTCCCAGGTATCCTCTGAACATACAGCAGCACTGTAGATCAGATGAGGCTTCAGCAGGAACTGAGCATTGAACTCTCACCCTGACACCTCCAGCTGACTGGTGCTGACTGTTGTCCTCTGAAATGAGAAGGGGGCCATCACTGGCATCTCTTCCAGCGTGGTGGGGGTACTAGAAGGGACTACTGTGACTACTAGTACAGGTAGGCAGGTGTTACAGTTTTAGGATGTCTTCTTTTTCCATGTAGAACTGCTCTGAAATTCAGATGACAGTCTCACAGCTTGTAGTGTAAGAAAGGCAGGAAAATAAAGATCTATTCATTAGTTGCCAAGTGGATAGTTTTCAGTGCTGCTTTCAATGAAAAAATACTACTTCTGAGGCTTTCTTCTGCTAGTGACACAGAGGAGACCTCTAGTTGTGATAATACTGGGTTGGAAGGTATGTGTTAGTGTAGTCTCCTTCCACTGTTAATTGGCTTTTTTTACACTCAGAGGACACAGGGAACATGAAATTTGTCTTTCCTTGGTATATAATGTCCCCTTTAACTTAAACTACTTAAATAGTACATTCTTAACATCTTCCAAGCCTCATTTTTCCAGATGTAGTTTACTTGTCTGCTGTTTGATCCTGTACCTCAGAATTACCTGGCTCACTGATCTGCTTCCCCTGCACTCATTTCTATGCTTCCTACTATTTCACATGCTCTCTCTTTTCCATATAGCAGCCTTCCCTTTTCCTTGTGAGCTCTCCTCTTACAAAAACCTTTTCTTCTTCTAAGTATTTTTGTGGCACTGACAGGAAATGAACAGTAATGAGGCAGTTAGATAAAGCTGACATTTCAATTGTTTATTTTTAAAGAGCATATATATTAAAGAATTCAAATTGGATGGGCCAGATCCTTATCTGATATTGCCCTTTTATATTAAGAGAGTAGCTCTGAATTGTGCCAGAGAAATCTCTCTCTGTGTGCACCTGTTTGTTTTTTTTTTTTCCTTTTTTTTTAATAGCACTCGATTTCTCTGGGAATTCTTACTTTGGAGGGTGAAATATGGTATGTATGCTGTTTCAATACATAGGAGTGATAGTAAAGAAATATTTTTAACATTGAATCCAACTATTGCTAGTCAAGTGTTTGTATCACTGGAGTACTTTGAGCCTCGAGCAGCTGGCAGCACAGTGTGCACTGTCTCAGTTGATGCCTGTGGGATGTTCAGCAGTAAGGTGCTGCTGGAGCATTTTGCAGCACAGCAAGGGGATTGTACAGTTCGTTCTGGATTGGAGATCACACCAGTAATCCATCATTCAAAAGTTTTAAAAACAAGGGAATGCTACAATTGAAAGGACATAATTATCACTGTTCAAAATATCACACTCACCTATTATTTAGTCAGGCCCAGGACAATTTGTCTGTAAGAGCACCTATTTTATTGAGTATTCTCTCTCATTTCAGCAGCATTGCAAGCAACTATGAGATCAAACTACAACAGTGTGGTGGTTTAGCACCACTGTGTTTCACTAAGGGGCACACTGAACAGTGATGACAAGACTGAACAGAATTTTGAACAACAGGGAAACAGTTTATTTGTCTGGAGCTCAACCAAAGAAAAGACAACAGTTTAAGGGAACTCCAGACTTAACACAGAAATGCACCCGACAAAAACCATGAAAAAGGGAAAAAGGAAAAAGGGACTAAGGGAACTGCTTTTCTAAGGCCAGGCAGGCTGGCCAAAGAGAAGCAGTGGGAAGGGAAAGCCGCTTCCTCTTCTCTCTCTCTGGTGGTAGCTAACTCCCAGCCCTTGAAGTCCCTGAAAAACACAACACAGTGAAAAGTCCTCCTCCCAACCCAGGGACGCTATTTGGGGAAGCTTTTCCACCTGCAGTTGTGCTGGCTTAGCTCCAGTGCCGATGGGGGTGGGCAGAGTCAAGCCACAAGGCCTGGGAGTCAGAGAAGGGGAGCCGTGCTGCTGCTCTCCAGCTTGCAGGAAGCCAAAGAGAGTGAACTTCTGTTGTTTTGGGCTTTTAAGCTCTCCAAGTCTCGTGCGAATCTCACAGTCTTCTTCCTGGCTTCACCTCTTAGGATTGGCCAGCGGTCTGGGCTCCACCTCTCTTTCTGAGATCTTCGGCTCCAACAAAATGGTGGTTCCCACCAAAATTGTGAGCCTGCTGCTCCCCGGCGCCATGTTTTTACCAGCCGCGGGCTGGCTGCCGCCTCTCCAGGGTACCTACCGACCGTGAGAACCCTCAAAAGGGGTCTCCGAGGATGACTGGGGCCACAGGAGCCACCCGAGCAGCCATTGCGCCTGCACCTCCACGCGGGGGCCACTTCCGGTGTCGCTGGAATTGCGGGACCCCTTGCCAGGCTCCCTCATGGCAACAGGGGGGGCCAGCGCGGCTACTGGGGCTCTTTCGTAGCGGTGCGGGGCCAGCGGAGCCACTGCTGACCGCCAGGCACTGGCCATGGCGGTGGGGCGCCGCTGCCGAGAATTGCCCACAGGCAGCAGCTGGCCGGCGCCGGGCTCCACTTCGTGCCACGAGGGGAACCTGGGGAAAGCCATTGGATGCCGCGCAGTGCCGTGAGGGGAACCCGCACCTTCGCCGCTGTCCGCACAGCCACGCTGGAACCAAACCCGCTGCGCACCGGCAATCGCCGCCGGTCCATGTTTCGGTGAGTTCTTATTAAGGGAAACTGTGGGGGGACAGCCGGAGTGAACCCTTCGCCTCTCCCCGACCAGCTCCGAAGGGCAAAGGTGGCGGGGGGAGAGCGAGGGAAGGTTATTAAGGGAAGGGAAAGAAAGCCACACCAAAAAACCCCAGGGTTTAAAAGCAAACATCCCCTTTCCTCCCCTCTCCCCTCTAAGAACCCAGCAGCCCACCCCCCGCCTTTTCCCAACCCCCCACAAACAGCATCTTTGTATCTTCTTGTCCAGGAATGTTGTGTTTTCTGGATAAGGCTTAGGTTACACCTTTTGAATATGACCTTGGTATAACTTTCAAAATCTGAACTATTGTTTAATTATTCCTTTGACTTTCTTTGTAATTTTGTTTTCAATCACTTCCTGTGAACTACAGGATGGTGAATAAAGAAGTAGCAAAACTTTTTATGTGGACAATGAGGCTGGTCAGCATCTTTCTGACTTGAAATCCTCTCACACATCTGATTTGAAGGCAGCTGAGAAGGCAAAGCAATTTCTGATATACAGCTGCTTGACTATAGGAAGTGTAGGTGATTAAATCTCTCTATAATATGACCATGCTTGTTTATTTGCCTTCTTTTTCTTTACAAAGACAGATTTTATATTAGTGGGAGGGGACTGCTATAGTAGGTTAAGGTATTTCCGTACTTCTACACATATAGTGTGTTTTGAATCTGTGTTTCTGTATCTATAAATGTTTTCAATCATCTGTTTCAGTAGTCAAAATGTGAAGAAAAATCAGGACAATGTGCAACTCAAATAAACTTTCAGTTTATATGTAGGAAATATTGTTTTTTAGCTGTAAGTAGGACAAGGAACTGCTTGCAGCTGTGGAGAGTCTTTGTACAACATAGAATTTTAGTTCAAATGCAATCCAGGTCACTAGAGTTCATTGTTCAATTCTTTTTGAGCTACTAGAGGGCAGGTGAAGATATCACTGCTGGTACCCTGGCTGACGTTGTCACCTGAGAGACAAGACAGAATAAACTACAGGTTATGAACTCCTCTGTTATCTGCAGAATTGTTCCCATCTCACTGGAATGACTAAATCAGTTGGTTTCATCTCACTGGAGAGACAGCATTGTAACTGGTATTTTACTTAACCAGTGGTTGAAAGTGTTTAGTCTCCAGCTAGAACTGTCAACCAAGCTTGAAAGTGACTTTTAAAAATTTAAGCCAATTTATAGCTGACTGAGCTTTTCATTTTATTTGAAGACAATTATCAGTAGAAAGGTCATTCACCTGCTTGGCTGACACCAGTCCCAGGCTGCATATGCAGTATAACTAAGTATCAGCATTTCTAGGAAATTGGATGCACCCCATGTCAAGGATTTATTCTTGGAACGTAAAACCTATTTCAGAGCCAGTTGAAGACACTAGGCAGAACAGGTGCTGACCAAAGGACATGAGTCTGTTGATCACAGTTGATGATCTGTTTTGCCTATGCTGGATATGGCATCAACTTTACTAGCCTGAGCAATTAAAATTCTTCCACTTGCTTCCTCTAATTCTGTCACTTCTCATGGGTGTGGTGAACCTTGGAGAGAGATATTATGAGAGGTAATGAGGGACAAAACTATTAGTAGAATTGATTGCCCCCATTCATGGAAGTGTCCAAGGCCAAGATGGATGGAACTCTGAGCATGCAAATCTGATCTAGTGGAAGGTATTCCTGCCCACAGAGAGGGGGTTTGAGCTAGATGGTGCTTAATGTCCCTTCCAACTGAGGCAATTTTGACTCTATGACAGAAAGCATAATGCCTCAACACAATAGAAAATATGCCAAATGTATCCTTTTTGTATCTTCTTCATCCTTTTGTGGAGTATTCTGAATTTGAAATAAGGTTGGTTAAGCCTCTGAGGACTGTTTTCTTATTTGTGTAGACACCATTAATGGTGTATACACCATTTTATACTACATGAGTATGCATGCAATGCTTTATGGAAAAGTATTTGGTATCTCGGTCAGAGGAAGAAAAGAAGTTACATTGGAGAGTAAGAATCTAGAGGAGATGGAGACATCTAAAATTTGTCGTTGAAGCAGGTGGTATATGTGAAGTATGTAGGCAGTGGCTTTTACAAGTTTGACTTTTTTCCTTCATTATTTATTTTCTACCAATGAGAAGTTGACAATTCTGCTTTTGCTTCCTTTTTCAGTAACTCTCACATGCTCTTATGGTTTTATTTTTCATATTATCATAAGCTGTGAACTTATGAAGAGAACATGTGCTAATGCTATTTCTGAGAGTCACAAGTCAGAACTATTCAGATACATTTCAAGAAACTATGTCATTTTTCATGATGTCTTTAATTTAGTAGGCAAAAAGAACTAAATGAAATGGAGAAAGAGACTGAAGTTCAGTTGCCATTGTATTTACCAGCATCTACTCTTGAATACAGAAAATTATTTCATATATAATACTAATTTGATCATTGTCCTGACTGAAGCAACAAGACTGTGGGAAAGACTATCTCTAGGCTAACATTCTGTGGTTTTGAAATAATCGGAGAGAAGCAATTCAGACTGTAAATTATTGCGAAATATTTGGAACTCTTGCATACTCCAGGTATAGACCCATGAGAAATAAAAGGATTTTAGGCAATTTTTTATATATTAAGTAAGTACAAACTCCTGTGTGAGATGACCTTTAATGGAGCTTTTTGTGATGCACATGTGGATTGATGTTCTGGCCAGATGATAGGGAGCTAGCACTTTGTTGTACCTTTTGCAAAAGGATGTACTGCAGCTCCTGACCAACTTTGCCTCTGGATGGTGTTGGCTTGTGTCTGATGTGAGATCTGACTTATGGCAGGAAGCAGCAAATTGTAATTTACTTTGAAGATGTAAATATTTCATGTTTCATTGCTGTGTTATAAAGGCTTCTTGAGGGTTCCACTTTTGAAATGAGCCTCTGAGAGTTGTTTTTTTGTTTGTTTGTTTGTTTGTTTTTTGTCATCAGAATCAGAATCCTCCTGCAAATCTAGGCTGCCGGAAGCTGCCAGAGCTGGGGATGAATATGGATTAAGAAAGGTCTCGAAAGCAACTTTTGTCAGCTCAGTACTCCAGCAGTTGCAAGAGTGATACTTGTTCCCCTCCTTGATCTCCTCACTCTTATGAGCTTCTGGTCTGAGTCCCATTTATGGGTATAAAGTCAGAATTGAAGTGGGAGAAAACCAAGTTGACTTTCAGGCCACTAGTTTAACTATTTCTGAATGAAAAATAGAACAGGAAACATTGTTGTTAATTTTAACACAGAAAATTCAAAATCTGCTTGGCTGAGTCTGTGGTATGGGGCTTTTCTGTGTATGTTGTTTGCCATAAAATATTTACTGCGCAGAAGGAATCAAATTCATTTTTTCAACCTGAAAACATATTCCATCTGTGTGATAGACAGAGTGCCTCTACTGAGCATGAAAAATTAACATCGTATCACATCCAGAGTTGAGAGGGAAACTGTACAAGGTGATTTTTCAGGTAATCTCCTTTACTACTTTTTTTTCTTTTCTTGTCTATTTGAAATATACATAGAAAATTTAGAAAACAACAGAATGGGAACCCTCAGTAGGCACAAGCAGGTGTGCAAAGCGTTAGCCCTATTGTCCAGCTGAGCAGTTCTGATCTATAGGTAGATCTCCCTTGAGATTTGTTAAACCTAATGATTTCCTTCAAGCTTTCATGGCAGCATGATAACACAAGGCATTTCCTAGAGTTTTTTCAGCTTTGAGATAGATGATAATAAATACATAAGTGTGGGCTATGTGGGTATATGTGAGAAAAAAAAAAAGGATACAGCTGTGCTTACTTTTTGCCAAAAGTTTCCTAAAAGTTTTATCCTACCTACACAATTATACAGTAATTCAACTAACTCATAAAGTTTAATGTACTTGGTAAACCAGCCTGACCTGCCCTAGATTCTTTACCAAAACTAAAAAACGTATTTGTCTAACCCAGGGTTCATACAGATAAAAAACAAGAGAATAACATCATCTTGTACCTAGAAGTGCATCTTCAGCAGCAGGTTATTTTCAGTGCAGTTGAGGACTCTTAGGTAACCAAATGTTAACAAGACAGTGTGTAGCATTCAGTATATGGGAATAAACACAAAGTCAGCCTTCTCACGCTGCAGCTCAGTGGTGTCTCTAAGAACAGTGCAAGTGTTAAAACAACTAAGGATATCGGCAGCTCTTTTTCTGTTATCATACAAAGAAACAAACCAAGGGATAAAAATTTATGGGGAAAATAAAAAAATAATTGCAAGCACTATTTAAAGACAATTTTGTTCCCCATCACTATTAGTACTGAAAATACTTTTAACCTATTCAAATGTCTTCTGTATCAAGTGACAAAGTTAGTTCAGGAACTGTTAAACTCAAATTTTGTAGACAATACGTGGTGTCTTGAGACAAAAAAGGCAGGGAATTTACAACCATAGAAAGGAAGATCAGTAAAACTGGATGCGGGTTATACATCTCATTTATTTTTCATTATTGATGCTGGATTTTTATTTTTTTTATGTGACTCTGTTTGCCTCTGCAGCAGTAAAATGCAACAAGTAAAATGAGACTTGTCGACTTAATGGCTAACACTTGACTTGCTAAAGATTTCTCAGTCTTGTACATGATACTGCATTTCTAATGCTGTAGAGAAGTCTTTCAATGCGGGTAAATTGATGCTCTTCAGGTAAAGTTTTAGTGGTCTTTAACAGTGAACTATTACTAGTGCTTGCTAACCAAAGGTGCACTTTAAGGTTTAGAGAACTTAATTCTGATTTTGTAGAGCATTTTACTTGCATTCTCTTTTTATTTTTGATTTAAAGAAAATAAGTGATTACTGCTGCACTGTCTATCCCATTGTGCTATAGAGAGCTTAGCGATATAAATGCCTTCTTCCTTATGCCTCTCCATCAGACTGAATGAATCTGCTCTGCCTCAAGTGCATTGGAAACCTTCCCCATGGGCTTGGAGAAGACAGGGATTTGGTGTCTTTGTTATGCAAATCAAGGGAAGAAACAATTGTTTTGTGTTGCCAAACTCCAAGGCACTATAGGGATTTGCACTTTTTCATTTAAGTGTGTTTTGATGACTCCAGTCCCCAAATCCCTCTCCTTAAAAATGTGAACTCAGCATAAATATTACTGAGATAAAGAAAATCCCTTAATGCTGGAGGCTCAGAAGGTCAGACTCTGCATGTTTGATCAGTGTTATGTCAGTAGCTGTACTAGGATTTGGTTCATGACAAATTTTCTTTGCAAAAGCCCTTTGTGTTACGAAAGTCATGAGAACTGTAACTCTGCCCCAGAAAAAACTCCACCAGTGGCCTTGCATAATACTCTCAGATTGGACTACAGTCTCCTGGCATTTGAATCCACGTCCTTCGTAGACATCATTTTCTGGATCCAGCTATTTATGTGGAAGAAGTTACTGACCTCAGCTATGCTTCATTGCTCCAGTATTTCTGCTGGTCTTTCTAAGGTCAAGTATAATTGTAAAGAATGCATTCTAGGGCCTTCTTAACCTCAGTGGAAGAAGAGCCCATAGTAGAATGGGAACAGGATGCAGCACTGGTGCACACAACTGATTCCCCACAGCCACATCAGCTGTAAACGAAGATTCATCTTCTCCAAATGCTCTCACCCTGATGGACAGGATCCATTTTGGAGCTTAACTGCACTCTATTGACTTTCTTCAGAGTAGGTGCAGAAAGTGCTCTCTAGTTTGCTAATTCAGGTAAAATCATGCAGGTCAACTGTGGCTCAAGATGATAAAAGTGATTTTGTCTGAACAAATTAAGAAATGCTGAAGGATTCAGCTGACATATCCGTAGATGTTTTTGACTCCAACAAAATGTGCAGCAAAACATGGTAACCATTCCCTTCTACAGTGGCATGGCTGGATCTAGCAGAAAGTGGCTGTGACCTTCAGTTCTTTCTTTTCCAGAGAAAAAATTATTTTCTTCTTAATCCTGTGGCTTAGAAGCAATCAGTATTGCTCTAGATCAACCAAATGATTAATTTACAGCAATCAGATAATAACTTGAAGTTCCTGAGCAGTGTTCAGCAAAGACCCTCTTTGCTGTTTTTCATTTGGAGTGGAGCAAACACTGGGAGTGTTTATGAAGGCAGTTGGATTCAGATCTCTTCTCAGTAATCCTCAGTCTTAATAGAGAGATCCTGCTTATTAATTCTGCTTTGAAGCACAAACAGGTAAGCAGCAATGTCAGTTCTCATTTTACCCTCCATAATTTGTCACTGAATAACTTAGCATCCCTGAATTATTCACGACACAGAATACCAGCAACTGCCAAGATCAGTAACCATCAGCCAAGAAGGCAATCTGGGCTGATAGTGGTGGCTTTGCACTGTCAGAAGAGCCTGAACTTGAGAAATTAGATATTCTTGCTATTTCATGTTCAGAACAATTTAATAAAAACACAAAACATCTAGGCCTGGCCATCTAGGTGTTCTCGAATTCACCAATTTATCCCATTTTTTTTTTTTATTAAAGGTTTTCTTATCTTTGCTTACATTGGTTTTATTTCAGTTATACCATTGCAAATGCAAAATAATTTCACCAATGGTATTAGAATCCTTTCCTCTTAATGTAGATTTAACAAAAGTTAAGTTCTGGTTGCAATATTCATATGTACTATGGATAATTCTTCCAAAAATAAAGCTAATGCTAAGGACCAAAGCCTTTGGTGATCTTCATGATCCAGTGTACTGCTATAATAGTGGGCCCCTATAAAGCAGTCTATGTTAATTCAGTTGTAAATTTTATTTCTATGGTGAAGTCTCTCGAGGCTTGTCAGGAAACTATAAAATGGTGGATAATTTAGATGAGTGACATTCTTGAAAAAGCATTTGTCCCTTGATTGAAGAAAAATAACTTGTTAAAAATAGTTTGAAATGAGGATATGTTAATTAAACTAGCAAGGTATAAAAGGGAAATCCTACAAAAATGAATTCCGATTATGTGCAGCAGCCACCCTTTCTTTGTCTGTGGATATTTCCACTAAGCAGAGAGAGAGTGAATCAATATTTGTAAATGTTACGTCCCTTAGATGTGCCCTGAGAAGGTTGAACAGCTTTCTCCATGGGACCAGGAGTTCTCATCAGTAATTAAAGAGTAAGTAAGAGCTGTATTTGAGTGGTCAGATTGTTAGCACAGGGTAACCTCATTTGTTTGTTGTGAGACAGAGGTTTAAGTTTGTTTAATTCCCAAATGATCCCTATTTCTTTAGCCTGATGATGTGATTCCTGCTGTACAAATAAATTTTGTCTGATGTGGCTGTGGAGATTCAGTTGTGTTCACTGTCTCTGCAAAGAGCATGTGAGCTTTGTCTCTGCCCTTTTTCCAGTAGAGTAAGGAAACTACCAAGGGTGTTCTTTACTATGGTGGTTGACCCTAGAAAGACCAAGGCTGTCAGCGTCTCTTTTTTCTTGGTTTCAGTTCTCGTCTCTCTGGAACACAGAGAGGAACAAATGGAAAGGAAGAATGAGAAGTTTTCTTTCAAAAATAACAAAGCCCAAACCAACCAGAGAAACCCTTCATAAGTCACATTTCCCTACAAGGACCGGAAAAAGAGAGAAATCAATAGCTGTTATTTTTTAAAAATGGAGTGATTCTTTGACTCTGGCAGAGTGATAAAAGTAGGCAGACAGCAATGGAGTAAAATAGTTGGGGAGCTTTCATATCCCTTCAACATGCTGGTGAGGGGAACTGAATATTACACTCAAGAGCCCTTTCTTGCTGCTTGTTAGACGGTTCTTATTTTACCTGTTTTTTTTTAATATCTCAATTTTATTTACTTTTTATGCAGGAATTTAAATAGATAAAATAACAAGAAAAATTTTCTTTGTCAATTAATCAAGCTTTGCTATTTGTAACTCATGTTGTGATATTCCTTCTGACATTATTCAGTCATTCATGCAGAGTTTCTGGAAGAACACTACATTCAATAGAGACTTGAATAATTCTGTCTTATTCTTTCCTATTTTTCCTTCATCTATCCTGCACGTTTTTACAGTCCTTCAAGGCTTTTTTATCTATCTAGAGGACTGAAAATTAGAAGCCCATATTTTCCAATTCCAGGTCATGTTTAGCTAGAAAAGGAAACTTCAGCAAATGTAAAGCATTTTGGTGGTACCAGTATATATCATATTTTCAACATTTGTCATCAGAGCATACCTGCACAGTGAATATGGTGTCTAGAAGATTAGTAGGTAGTTTAGAAAAAGGAATGCTGTCTCTAATTTATGCAAAAGGAACAAAGAAGATAAGAACTGAGGTGAAAAAATGTCAGATGCAGATAATGAGAAAGCGGCTTTGACTGAAGAGAGAATTTAAGTTGTATGACACAGCAGTGATGAGAAGCTCTATAGTTTATGATTTAGTGTACCTGAACTCTAAGGAGTTGGTCTCTTTCTTGAGTTAATGAGTAAGGAAGTCTGTAACTTACTGGATGGCTGAAAATATAGTAGCTATTGCTAATGATAAGGAAATAAACTTTTATTAGGACTGTAAATCTTAGTTTTCTCTTTTATTGGAGCTTTTTGATATTATGTGAACAAAGGCTGAAAAGCATGTAGAAATGACCTGGAGTTGTCTCAGGTGTTAAAGTAGTATGGATGGTGATACAAGGGTAGAAGAAGAGCATTGCTTACAATGGACACGAAGTTAGTAAAAAGAAAGAGTGTATTGCATTGGGTCTGACAGGTTACAGTCACAACTGTAACAGTCCTAGTAAGAATCTGTGTGTGTCTCTGTGTGTGAAAGTGGTGATCCAAACCCTTTACCCAACCCATAACCATGTAATGCAGTGGGAGAGAGGAGAAGATACTCTTTGAAGATTCTGGGTAAGTACAACTGCCTGAGAACAGCTGTAGTCAGGATGCAGGTCTGTCATCTAGATTGTTATAGTTTGTACTGAGAACTAGATATTTATGCTTTCTTTCTATTTTTTTTTTATTCTGTGCTTCTCAGAGGTTAAACAAAAAGAAAATGAAAAAAGAAACTAAAAAGAGACAGATTTGTCAAATAATTTTTTTTCTCCCTAATAATTTTGGCAAGATACAGACTGGGTTTTGTCACCCATAATCAGGCTAGCAATTGCATTTAAAATAGTTTCTCTGAATTTGATTGGAAGTAATCGCAAAGTAAAAATGCTTCACAATGCAAGTAAAGGGTAAAGGAATCAAATCTTCAGGACATTGTCAGAAAATAGAACAAGATTAGAAAATGAAACAACTGGAGTACATGCATTTTAAAGCATAATGTTCTGTAGGGGAGAAAAGAAATTTTCATGCTTCTTATCTACCAGTTCTTTTCTTCTTGACAATATGTGCAGTAAAATATATTAAAGACCAAGTTTCTTAATTTTTTTTTTACATTTTTGTTTCAGGGCTTACCTTTTCTCAAACTGTCTCTAGCTTTAGAATAGCTACCCAGTGACATAAGAAAACATGAATTTGTGTTTGATCATCTGTTTTAGCATTTAGCTGGGCGTAAAGGAAGCACAACTCTTCAAAACTTTGACACTTCATTTCCTTAAGAAGTATCCATATCTTTTCTTGATTTTTTTTTTTAATCTGGAATAGAAGGATATCTCCAAAATCTTCAATTAAAAACTTTACTGATTCACTATATCTGCTCGAGGAACAAGAATGGGACAAAGGAATGGATGCTAAGGAGGGGAGGCAAAATATTCTTATTCCCCAGTAAATTAGTGATTCTTCTGCCATGACAGTTTATAGTAGTGAAAGTGTCTAATGCATTATCTTTGCCATATTTAGAAGTGAAGGCTAAATTCAATGCAACTGTCTACAAGAAAGCACAAGGTGCTGAGTGCTTTGTAAGTGGCTCTTAATTTTAGTGATGGGATATGACTCTGTTCAGAGTAATGGGAAGTTAAGTGATTTTTATCTTAGAGCTGTTAGTGAAGGATGTCATCCTCTATCTATAATGGATGTAATACTTCACACAAAGTATTAAAGTAATGAGGTACTATGCTAAGGAGGTTTCTGCTATTAGAAATCATTGCCACTGGTGTCCAGGCAGTCATGTCTCCTGCAGTTCTGTTGATAGTTAATGTCAGTACTTGTTAGCTGCATGCTTTATGGGTTCAGAATTTAGTGCCCTGTCGGGTTCTGGTGTGTGGATGAAAGTATTATACCTGTGAACATAGAAGCATTTTGAAGAAGATAGAGAAGTTTGGACAGAGTTGAACTAAAGATTAAAACTACATGGAATACATTGTTTTCAGTTTAAGAACATATAATGGTCTTAGCTAAGTCTAAAAGTAAAATAAATGTAGAATGTGAGACTCATTGCATTAATTGCATAGAACTCGCAGTTTTTTCACTAATTGTTTTGGATTGTGCAGAGAGATCAGAGTCTATATAGGATTGTTCAGAAAAGATATAGATGGTGCTACTCATCTTAAACAGGGATGGGAGATGAGAAATATTCAAAACAACAGTATGTCTGCCATCCTGTATTATGAGTGAACTAATTTGTTATGCTGCTCAGAAACTTTTTCTTCCAGAATGAAAATAATAGATCAAAGAAGTTAGTTGTTTACTAACGGCCTTAGAAGGTCTTTATTCTTCAACAGAATGGGAACTGTTGGTTGTGGGTGAGCTGGAGAATATATTCACATGTACTCCTGAGGTGCTACATTTTTTCTTTAATGAGTGATCATAAATGCCTCTTTCATATGTCATGTCTAAAAATCTGCTCTTACTGCTAAAAATCTAGTGTGTGGCTTGGCAAATTCAGTCATATTCTCTTGGTTCTAAAAACACAAACTTTCCTCTGTCTTCAGAGAAAATTATGGTGCTGGTGGTAGTGAAGCCTGTCAGAAGCAGCAGTCTGCACTAAGTTATCCTTTCCATGGACTGTAATTCTGTCCACAGCCCCCCTGATAATTTACATTGTGGCCCTCTGAGGCGTGTACAGCGCTGATTTGACTGTGTTCAAGGTTTGGACAGATGCAGCTGTACCATGCAGTGAAGGAGGGGTTTACTGCACTAACGCTCCTTATCTGTTACATTTCTGGATCTCCCCATATAACTGAGTTTACTACTCTGCTCCATGAATCAGAACCCCTAAAGGCTTTCAGTGGGACA
Organism: Serilophus lunatus; assembly: GCA_013399895.1. Classification (NCBI taxonomy): domain Eukaryota; kingdom Metazoa; phylum Chordata; class Aves; order Passeriformes; family Eurylaimidae; genus Serilophus; species Serilophus lunatus. The sequence goes on from VXBA01005482.1 coordinate 579,797, forward strand.
GTATGGTTAAATACTGGAAGTACCCTCGACACAGTGTCCCCTGATAAGTCTCTACAGTCTCTACATTACAAAACATTTGCACATGAACAAAGTAATAAATAGTAAAGTCATATGAAGTTTGAACACTTAACCAAATGAAGAAAATGCTTTTGTATCTATGCTGTTCATGTAGATTTTAAATGTTGTAACCAGGAGGGTACAGGAGCAACTTTAGGAGTGGGAGTACTTACTGAATAAGTTTTCAAAGGAAAAAGGTCCCTGTGATCTTACAATGTGTCATAGAGCAAAATAATTTTAATATCTATCGTGTGTGGAAAGGGTAGGCAGTTAGATGGGTGATCACAGGTTCTCTTGACTTTTTCTTTAATTTATACATTCGTGGGAAGTTGTCTTTTGAACCTGTAAGTCTATCTCAAGAATTGTGGAAAGCAAGAGGTGTCCAAAACCCACAACAGGCAGAAAAATATAACTTAAAAAAAATTGTTTTCCTCTAGTTCTGAATCCTGGCTCAGACCTTTTGGACTTGTCAGCCCAACTAAGAGGTGAGTTAATTATTTTAATTATATATAGCTTTATAACAATAAATCAAGGAGTTTGAATAGAAGAATTTTTTTTATGGGAACATTTTAATTTGTGATGCCTGATATATAAAGTTAATTTTGTCAGATGCGGATTTCCACTCTGCCTAATATATAACTTTCCCATCTCCCATGCTTTAGAGCCATGGCTGAAGTAAGAATAAGTTTTCCCTGTTATTATACTCGTGGTAGTTTTCTTCTTCTGTGTAACATATAGCAGTGCAAGACAGTAGACTGAAAGAACAAGGAAGAATCTGATCTTTCAGTCAGAATCCTGCTTTGTGATGGATTGCATTGCTTTCCAGTACTTCAGTTTCTCCAGCTGCAAAATTGCTCTAATTTTATCAAGCTGACATAATGTTATAAACTTGGCTTATAAAAGTAGTAAATGAAGGTTAAAATTAGCTTCTTAGTAGATGTGCTGTTCTGTAGCAGGGAAATCATGAAGGGCATGCTAGCTAGATAGAGTGGGGTAGTCACATTAATAGGTCACCATCTTCAGATTTTTTTACAGTTGTTTGCATTATTGTATTATAAGTAAAGAAGTCCATTGGTTTGTAACTTGAAATTGCTTTGTGAAAAGGAAAAAGAAGGCAGTGCCCAGGTATGCAGCCAAACCCCGTGGTGGGCAGGGGCTGGGAACAGACCTGGGCAGGCAGGCACAGAGCAGAGATTGGGAGAAACACAGGTCAGGGTAGCTTGAGTGCTTGCCTGAATGAAGACCTAGAATGCGTTTCTATCTGTGTTTCCTGTTGCAGTTTAATAGAAGAACCTGTCAAGGACTTGGTAATTGTCCAAGTGCCATCTCAAAGGACTGTAACAGTAAGAGCTAAGGAAGAGAAACAAGAAACATAATCTAACAGATAGGCCCTCCTTGGAAATATATCTCTTTGGGGTTTTTTTGGAAGAGCTGAACACATTGAGACTATTGCGACTAAAATATTGGTGGAATGTGAGTACAAAATAGAGGGACTAAAGAGGAACATTTATTTTAAGCACAGTTGTCCTGGCAAAAATATGTTTATGGTATAGGAGACTCGACTGAAATTATTATTTGTGGTATTACTTTTAATCAGTTTTATAAGAAGCATTTTTAAGCTGCTGGCAAGCACTTGAAAAACTCAGTCAGACTAGGGGGGAAAGAGAGTTCTCTGTGTGATTATTTTTCTTTGTATTGTGTAATGTTCAAACCATTTGTTCCCTGAATAGAAGTTTGTAATTAAAACAAATTAGAAAGTGGCTGGAAGACTTTTATGAGGAAAGAAGGGGTTAGTTTCCTGAATATGAATTTTTTTGTAGTTTCTTTATAATAGCTGAATTTCCCCTTAGGGTTTACAGTGCAGTGTATACAATTATTTATGAGATACTGGAGTATGATAAATATAGCATTTTTTACATTAAAAAATACCCCAAAACCCATCCAAAGAAACCTCAGGATTTGTATTACATGCCTGCTTAGTGTTAACACTGACGTTTATTATGAAACTCAGAATAACCAGAAATACAGAAGTTATGGTATATAGGTGAATTAGCAGAAGCATATTTAATGTGATGGCCAGACATGATAAAACTTGTTCTACCTTTTACAAAATTGTCCTCTATGCAGTCATTGTAAATGTTCAATTTGTTCTTCATCAACCTGCTGGAGGAAACAGATGCATAGAATAGGAATGTAGCACCCGTGCATCACCAATGAATCCATTCAGTCTTACACACCTCTGTAAGAGACATGTAGTCCATAAAGCTCTATGGAGCAACTCTGCCTGAAGCCCACACACTTCGCAGCAGTCTACATAAGCTCTACATCCAGAGGGGACCAAAAGCTGTAACCTTGATGTGCTCCCCATACCCGAGTGTTCTGCAGCATCAGAGAAACATGAACAAGACCACCTATGGTTAGACTTCCTTCCTCATATTTTAAAGGAAGGCTGAATTTATTTAAAAAAAAAAACTATTGAAAATATTCCATTTTTTTCCTAAATAACCTTTAAAATATCATAAAATATTTTTAATGATTTCTTTTTGTTCCCATAACAATGCTTTTGGGATGAGTTGTCTGCAATGTGCTTTTTACACCTCTCCTACGCCTTCAGGGGTTGGAATACCTTTCAGATGGCCCTTCCCCACACCCCACACTTCTTAGGTCTAGCTTAGCCAGTCTCATACACTCATGTGAGCTTTACATTCCATTCACTCTTCATGTTCTGAGATGTTGCAGCCGTACCTCAAATATTTGTTGCATAGCTCACCTGGGCTCTCTTCTTTCTCATCTTTGATGCCGTGTAACAATGTATAACATTTATGTTCTGTGCTCTGCTGCTTCACTATGTCTGCCACTTATAAAGGGTCATGGGAAAGGAAGAGAACTGTGATGCTGCATGCCAGCAGCTATGGGTAAATATTTTCTCCGTGGCATCGCTGGGGAAAGTGCATTCCCTTCTGTGGCATAGTGCTTTGCCCTCCCTATTATGGCATAGACAGATTTATTTCAGATGCATCACCCAGGATGTGAAGGAACACACCAGAAGCACAGTAGCTCTAAATATCTAGAGAGTAACATTAACCAGCACATTCAGAGTGGCTGTGACTTTGGATCCTTTTCCTGCAACTGCTGAGGGAAGTATTTTATGTGCCTGCAAAGGTGTTCAGACCAGAAAGCTGGGTCATGGGACTGCCTTTTGTGGACATCTCTTGCTTTGATATCTGCTTTTTTACTTTTACTGTCATTTTGAGTTGTTTTTTATTTCTTGAGGGAGTACCTGGTATTTGGACACAAATGTGCTTTTTTTGTTTGTTTTGTTTTTAAGTTGAATGTTTTTTAGTGAGGTTGTGGATGAGTGGGAATGTGCTGCATTGAGTGTGTTCATTCTGTACTTTACCAGAGGATGTGGCCTTGGAAATGGCCAGAAAACATTTTCCTTCTTTTTAAAGACAAAATATGAGAGAAAAATCAGCACTGGAAGAATAAATTTTCTTTCATTAGACTTATTTCATGGTATCTGCATGGTCACTTCTGGAGCCAGTATTAATTGGTGGACATTGTTCTGTGCATTTTAATATCAGGATAAGTGCTTTTCTGTGTGGAACATGTAGAATTAATAAAACCCAATATACTAAACAAAAAAAGCCCTAACTGCTAACAACCTTGTTACATACCCAGCCAACTGAATGAACAGATGTGCATAGAATAAACAGGCAGAATTAATGCTGAGAGATGCACTGGCATTCAGACCAAAGCAAAATACAATTCAAACAGAGAAGACTGCTGAAGCTCTTGGAACTTACTTCAAAAATATAAAGCCAAGAAAATAAATACCCAAAAGGTAAAAAGCGGGCTAAACCCACAGATATTCCTGAAGAAGGGCACTCCACTCCTATGCTGACATTAAACACCAATGTGGCACACTTTGTGTGCACAGAACAGTGACACAGGGACTTAATGCGGTTACCTTTCATAGTCATGTTTTCATGCACTGACACCATTGTTTTCATCTTTTTATGCACCAAGAATGTCTGGTAGTCAGAGAAGAATATTCCTACAAGTAAGATTTATGTGTGTTATCTTCTGTTTGTTGTTTTGTAGGCTCACTTCAGGATAGAATGTTTTAGCATCTCCTTTTACTTGAATACACAGCATAATCTCTCACTGGGATGTCTAATTTTAGTATACCTGACTAGATATTCAGATGAATATTTTGGTCTCACTGGCCCACACTAATAAACATGGAAACTGAACTGTTCCTGAGAAGGAGCTATTTCTAAAACATTTAAAGAGCTAGTGTTATTATAGTGGGATTTACTTATTGCTGTCTCTGCAACTTCTCATGTGAATTTAGATGATTCTTCAGACTTTTTGCCCTTCTCTTTCCATTTACAAAATTAGTATGTCCAATTTGTCTGCTGGGAGGTGGATGGGGAAATACTAGCAGTTCTGCTGGGAATCTTCTGGAAGTAACTGAAAAAAACTCCAAAATGTAACAAAACAGTTTTTCCTTGCTATTTTCCAACATTACATTCTTAATTTGTTAGGTATTCCAGAAGTCTGTCTTTCCATATAAATAATTAATAGAGTAGATCTCCAGCTTGATTCAGATATCTAGAGATTATTCTAATACAGGTAACAAGACATTCACGTCTTGTAAAGGAAGCAAAGGAAGATTCACAAGTCTTTCCCTCCATATTTGTTTTATGATGTGATCCATCTATTAAACTTTCCCACACCCACACCTAAAATGTGTCATGCACAAACATAAGACTCAGCTCTGTCTGAGTCTATCACTTTCCCGTTGCAGTTGGAATTTTGTCTCTGACTCCTGACACAGTGGGAGCAAGGTCTGCCAGCATGGGGAGAGGAGCCCTTGGAGGCAGCTCTTCTGTCTGGTGATTCTCACTCATCTCTCATCTCATTCAAGGGAAAACATTCTTTACAAGCCCTTTGGTCCCAGAATTGAACTGGGAAACATTGATTCATTTAATTTAGGGTTTATTTTTGCCAAGTAGGTTTTTTACTTGAATTAAACTGTCTTAATTCAGAGCCATATTTCCAGTGTACATCTTTGCACATTTATTAGTGAACATACTCTAAAACAAATCCTCTGTTCTTACTTGGAATTCAATGAACCTTGTGAAAGATGAATTTTGTTTACAGAATTGTTGCAAACAAAGAGGTAAATGGGAACTGAAGCTGATTTTTATTGTCAAATTTCAGTAAAAGTATGGAATGATGACAGTTCATTCTTTGCCATAAAGAATTGAATTCCTGTTGTAATGATGGGAGTTGCAAAAGTCTTGTCTCATTAGGAATATCTGAAAAGATGAATTTGTTCTTATATAAATAATGCAAAATTGAGAAATTGAGGGTCCTTAACTAGATTTGCTACAGTGAGTGCTACCTGCTTATAATTTTTCAGAGCCCTACCTTAGTACTGACAATTTCTAAAGCCAATACTGTCTTTCTAATATCAAAATTTGACATGGGTTTTTAAAGAGTATTTGCTAAACTTTGCTCAAACTTTTAACTTCTGTTTAGTTTTCAAAATCAGAGATGTTGAATTAGTGGCATAACATTTTTTTATCTTCCTCTCTATTGTCCCTATTTTTTGTTAGTGGAAGCAAACAGTTGATCATTTTGCCTTTTGTTTATACTTTTTTCTTAATGGCATTTCAAGACTTCTACCTCCAAATAGCTGTACTGTCAAGAAGGAGTACAGAAAAGTGATAAGAAAGCAATGAAAGGAAGTCTGAATGCTATTTAATATGTTTCTTTCAATTGCAAATAAGAGTGCAACAAAAATGTGAGAAGGGGAGGAAGAATAAAAATAGTGAAAATCTTGTGAAGTACATTTTGTTAGGTTTTGGGGGTAAGCTGGTCTCCTATCTTTTGGAGATAGGAGAATTATTGGTGAGTTTTTAACTCAAATACTTGTCTTTTCCTCTTTCCCCATATAATTTGGGACTCCGCATTTTGATTTAACACTTCAAGAGACTCAATGAAAGAGAACATAGAGCCCCAAAGGCCTTGTTTCTCATCTTGCTTAATACAGAGGAATTTCTGGACCGTTTGGAAAAGCTAGTTCTTCTGTTAAACTAGTGAATCTCCTGGGCAGAGAGATCATATGTGAAATTGTAACCACTGGGGAGCAACAGGTTGTTATAGTGAAAACTTCTGACTTTACTTTGAACTCCTGTTTTTATTTAGCTTTTCATAGAGTCTAATTCCGCTGTTGCATGTCTGACATTGTCTGCCATTAGAAGCAACCATTTACCCATATCCACTACCACAGATAACAAAAATATGAATAGCAATGCCAGAAGGTTTTTGTGCACTGTGTCTTCCTGGCACAATGAATAATGTCAATTCATAAATAAAGCATATTTTCTCACAACTGTTCAACTACTGCTGTTAACAAATGGTTTATTAGCACATTAACCTACATTAATAGAATCTTGTTTGAAAACTGCCAGAGATAACCAATTCCTCAAGTTTTGTAGGTTTCGGTAATCTGTTTGTGTAATGACATGTACAATTTTCTGGATTTAAAAAATGCAGAGGCTTTTCGGAGACGTGATTGTGAGAAGTATCTGACCATGCTTGAGTAGGTCTATACACATGACATTCTTTACTCAAAAATATCTATTGCTCACAAGGCCTTCTGGAATTCCAACTACCTGAAAATTTTTCAGAAACATCTGTTGTGGTTGGGCTGATGGAAAAGGTTGATGGAACTGATGTCTGTTTCCTGAAAATTACAAATACTCAGGTTTTCTCAAGATCTATGATGGGAAATTTCTCAATATAGGTGGGATTAGGAGACTAGGAGGTTATATTTGATACCACACTTGCAATTTAATAATAGTATTTAGTATTTGAAAATGGTGCAGAATTCCTGAGAAACTTCTAAAATACAATGCTTGATGAAGAGACTAAAGGTACTAAAGAGACAGGCAAAGAACCATTGGCCAAATGGTACCTGGTACTCCAGATTCTATTGTTATGTCTAAAAAAACCTCTCTCTTCATCGTTTTTCCTGCTTATTATTGTCTTAATTCCACATGGATGACAAGAAGGACATTGTCTGTGAGGTCCTAGTGTATGTTTCATGGCATAGAGAGCAAAGGTACTGAGCAAGCAGAAGTCAAAACTCTGTTGCATGCTGAAGCAATAGGCAAGAATCCCTGGCTGAAATCCATACTTGAAACACTGCTTTCACTGGTGTGCACTTGCATGCTTGGGGAGAGTCTCATGCCAGAAGCATCCTGCACCCATATGCATATGCACTTATGCCCATATAGAAAAACAGAAGTCCTTATAGGAAAGGTAGAGTGAAGAATGAAGTGCTTTTCATTGCCTTATCCCACCACTCAGCCACAGATAGGCTTAGTAGGAAAAGTCAAGCTCAGCACTTAACCAGCCAGTAAGAACAGAGACTCAGAGTACAGCATAAGGTGTAAAAGTTAAAAAGCAAAGCCTGTTAAAGCCACACAGCTGCTTTGGCAGAAACAATGAGCAATGTATGCAACCTGCTTCTCAGCACGCCAGGAGAAATCAAATCCATCCCCACCCACTTGAGGAAGGGATCAATAGCAATATAGAAGGAGAATATGATCTGTAGGGTTCATTTTAATAGTATTTTCCTTCTCTCAAGCAGATTTGTTTTTACTCTGTTCAAGAGTCAAGACATCATGCAGATAGTTTGAAAAATAGCATTCTCATTAACATAAAATCATTGCAGAGATGAGATGCTGAATAGAAGCATGTGATGTTGACATGTGGAAACCGATCTCACAACTTAGGCCTTGTTATGAGAAAGTATGTCTATTCTGCACAGGGAGCTAGGTTACTATTACATTCAAAAACTCACTCCCTGAGCCATGCAGGACGTGAGATTATAGACCCCCTCCCCAGTGGTAGGCATTCGACATTGTGTGATTGGATCCCAGGTTCGAGGTCCTTCCCCATTCTCTGCCCCACCACAGGGCCTCAGATACCCCTCCCGCTGAGTAGCTGAGCTCTGCACACCTGCAAAACTGTGGAAAACATGTTTTTCACCCAGGGCCTTGAGATGTTGTTCTAATTACTATCTCTAAGCCGGTGTAGTGTCTACTCCTTGCTCTCTATGCTACCTTATGATAATATCTTGTACCTACAGGTATTTCACTTGTCTGCTGCTCTCTCCTATGGCCCCCCCTTTCTGATTCCCCAAAGCATTTCTTAAATCCTAAAATGATACTTCCTGACCCCAATTCAATGTCCCCCATCAGACTGTACTGTGCAATGTGAATTCTTTGAAGGCTATGGGAAGGTTTTGGTTTGCTGGTTGCATTGGATGAAAATAAGGACTCCGCATATTTCACCTCTACATTGCGCATTTATGTGCTCCTGGTAGAAAACAGATTTTATGCCAGGAGTTTTAAGAGTGTCCAATAGTGGGCCCTGTATTGTTTAACCTAGTCATCAAAGACTTGGATGGCATGAAAGTGTGTCCTCAGCAGTGTTCCTGATGCCGCTAAGCTGGAAGGAGCAGCGGAATGGAGAGATGGACAAAGAATCACAGATTAGTTAGATTTGGAAGGCACTGCTGGAGATCATCTAGTCCAACCCCCATGCTAAGGCAGGGTCACTTAGAGCAGGTTACACAGGAATGTGTCCAGGTGGGTTTTGAATGTCTTCTGGGTGGGAGACTCTATGACCTCCCTGGACAGCCTGTTTCATCTGAAATTCAACAAATGCAGGGTCCTACGCCTGGGGAAAAATAACCCCATGCACCAATATAGTCTGGGGCTGACCTGCTGGAAAGCAAGTTTGAGGAGAAGCACTTGTGGGTCCTGGTGGACAACAAGCTGTCCATGAGCCAGTGGTTCGCTCTTGTGGACAAGAAGGCTAATGGTATCTTGGGGTGCATTATTTGTCCTCCTTAATCATTCTTATGCCTTTAAAACCCTCAGAAGTATCCCATGACATGATTTCACAGGTAACAGTCTTTTCCTAAATGTGTTCTGAGTGTTTCATGTCTGCCTCTTCATATTACTCTGAATGGTATTTAGCAACTGTTCCTTCCTAGCATAGGCTGATTGCTTTATTAAACTAAATCTCAATGAAATAAAAATTCCATCTCATTAATACTAACCTTCCTACTAATTACCATCCTTAAAAGGGTTAAGTGTCATATTATTTTACTTTTATAGCTGGCTGTAGTTTTTCTGGTCGGTCTCATTACCACTGATTGCCTTTGAAAACGCTTTTCTATTAATATAATTTTCACATAGTTCTTAACCCTGCAATTATATTGGAAAGGACCTTGATCAGGAAAAATTGGTTTGTGATGGGAATTATGGAATTGAGAATGACCAAGTAATGCAACACTGCTTATTTCCCAGTAAAGGGTATTTGTATTAACCTTTAGTTTAATAAAATTAGTTGTTCAACTGAGTAGGATTTTTACAGAGTTTAGTGATATTAAGCTGTGCTTCTGCTGTACATGGTAGGTGTGGAACACGAAAACACATAGATGTTCTTTCAAGTCTTAAGTCACAGCTGCAACTGGTTCTGGATGAAATGTCTTAGAAAGTGAGATAACAATGGAAAAAAAATTAACTTTTGAAAGATTTTTTTAGGGGATTATGGACTTTGATTTTGCAAATTTCTGGAGTTAAACTGTTCTGCCACCTACAAACAGTTCTAAGCACCTTCAGTGTAGGAAAGTTGTGAGTTGTATTCTGACAGAAAGAATTTAATCTAATCTAGATGGTGTAGCTATTTACCTTGTGATCTTTTTGTTAGCTGAATGCTGTGTTATCTGACTAACTAATTAGACAGCTAGGTCCTTTGTGAGCACCACTCAGAAATGAAGAATTCTCCTGTCTTGCCTCTTGTAATCAATTCCCTCTAAGAATTTGTAGACATTTCATCTGTTATTCCCCTTGTAACTACTGAATGGTAGAGCTGTTGAATTTTCATCCACTCCTAATACATAGGATTTATTAAAACTGTCAGCTATGCTACTGTTTTTGCACATCAGGGCAGATGCCATATTGTAAAGAGTTCAGAGATGACCCAACAGGGGTATGATTTATATTTGAACTAAATAGACACTTCTTTATTGGATGATTCCCAAATAGGGTGACAAATAATGTTTAAGTAGCTCTTGAGCGCTGAAAACATCTGGACTCATCTGTGGGATTTAATTAAGAATCACTGAATTCAATGCAGTAGAATGGATATTTGTGCATCATGATGGCCTGAAACCTCTTCTAAATATGGTTCTTCCAAAAAAATTCTGCATTTCTCTCCATACATACTTATCTTGTATGCTTATACATTCCTGTTTTCTGCTTGCTAACAGGCAGTGAGGGCTGACTTGTATCAAAAAAATGTTTCCTGAGAGATGACAACGGACAGGGTTGTTAGGCCCAGTTTCACTTGGTGCGTTTCTTAAAGAAGATTTGGGGTCTTTTTACCCTGAGAGGGCACAAGGAAAAAAACATGACAAGGTTTTTCATGAGGTTAAACAACAAACTTACTGGCAAGCTTTAGAAAATAAGGGAACTTGGCAAATTTTAAAGGTGACATTCAATCACAATAGAGCATTTCATAAAGAATTGATATAGCAAACTCCAGCCAATCCAACTTTAATTTACCTGAATTTCAAGAAGAGGAAATTAGGAGAACAAAAAAAAGAGAGATTAAAAAAAAAGAGAGTGAGAAATCAAAATATAACTACCACCTTTGTTCCAGCATGGCTGTAGACGAAGAAAATAGGGACCACACATAACCATTTGTGCAATGATTTTAAACTGCTCTGGCCTCCCATGGCCTCCCCCCCAAGTGGGGCTTCCAGATCTGCTATCCACTCTGGAGCTGGTTTAGGAGCTCCAGAGGTAGCGAGTGAAGCATTACTTCTGGTGTGCCAGTGACTGGCAGCCACTCCAGGGGCATGCTGGAGGCTCCAGGGAGGTGGGGGATGTGTGAACACTGCACTGTCCCACCATCACAGAACTTGCTCTGCACCTCCCCACCTCCTAGCTTAGTTCTTTCAAGCCAGTAATAATTTTTCCAGTCTCTCTCAAGGGTGAATACCTTTTTTAACAGCATCATGAAGCAGTCAGAAGTATCTGACAGCTTTTGTGTGCAGCAGCTCAACTGTGGTAGGATGCAGGGAATGAGGAAACAATATTATGCCTGTGGGTGAAAAGTCACATCTAAGAAACAATAATGAACCAAGTGCCTAGATCCTGAAATTTTGGGCTGATGTGCCAGCCTCAAAATGTGAATCTTGATTTACTGCAGCAAATGAACACTTTTAGTATCATGAGTACTCAAGAAAATTCATCATGTAGAAAGCCTTAGGGATTTTAGGCCTCTAGAAATTGAAGCTTTAAGAAAAGTCTCAGGTATCAATAGATGCATCATGGAGCAATGAGACAGTGAAAGTTCAAGGTACGGGACAACTTTCCTTGCAACTGCATTACCAGCCAGTTGTATTAGAATACAGATTATTTTAATGACATTTGATTCTTTTTAAGAGAATTCCTCCTTTTCTGGGCTCTCTGTCATGGTTGTGCCTTTCAAAATTTAGACTTTTAGTAAGAAGGTTACATTTTTGAAGTCATTATAGGGATTCTTTTACCTCATTGAAAAAAGAAATTTAAGACAAGGTGTGTGTTTATATTATGGTTTACAACAAAAAAAAGATTTTCTCCTTTGTGGAACTTCTGACTTCAAAACAGCAGGGAATCCTTTCTGATGCAACATCCTCATCAGAGCAAATGTTGACACATAGTGCGCTTTGATCACTTCTGCATGAGACTCAGAATAACTAAGCGCATGTACCCTCTAAATTTGATCTGTTATTGTAAATAAGATCGCTCTATTGAGTAGGGAGAAAATGAAGAGGTGAAGCTCCCAGTTTTTCTGGTCGAGATGTCAAGGATCAAAGACTTGGATACAGCTTCTACAAAAATTTTGCTGACATCACCTCACCTCTCTGAGTCAATATACAGTCCACTGGAAAAGCAGCGTACACATGAGAAAGCGTTGTATTATATCTATAGATGGCAGCTACTGAGAGAATCTAAGCCTACCTAAGGAAACTCTTGGAGGCACTTGTGATACTGACTGGGCTTTCATGCTTTCTGCATCAAATCTCTTGAGATTTGCAGTCTCTATTTCTTCCCTGCAGATTATAACATCATCTCCTGAACACACTGAAAGCTGTGAAGAGTGTAGAATGGAGCAGTGAGGAAGTGGTGTGGCTCATTCAAGCAAGGGGAAAGACCAGGTACTTGATCTTTGAAGTCCTATCACAAAATATTTTTCATATATTAGCTCCATCATAAACCAATTTCTGACTGTTTTAGAACCTTTCTGCTTTAGAGATTAAAATACCTGTATTTATTGCTGGTTTGACAATATATTTGTTAAATTTCCATTTTATTTAGCTTAAATTATTAGTTTTTCTTCGCTATATTTACAAAGAGCAGTCATGTCCTCTGTCAGTGTGCTCTTTGCTTGAAGAAGCAGCTTCCATTTCCTAAAACAACTGCTCCTTTCCCTTCAGGAACATCTTTGTTCAAGTTTAAATTATTTTTTTGTTGAACAAGAATAAATAGAGTCACATTTTTCTGGTATAGCCTTGTACAATGTGACTGTACAGTACTAGTCTGTTTTCACTGGAAATACTATACTGTACATATCATGGAATTGAGCTTATTTTGCTCAGAGTCACATTTCTTGATATTTGGAATAACACTCGCGGACTGCTGTGCTCTCTTTTTGTTTGTTTACAAAAGACATTTCCCCATTTAATAGCAGAATTGTAATTCTGGTATAGAGCCTAGAAGCACATAAGTGTGCTATGAAACACTGTTTTTTCAACAGCTGGAACTTAGCAGCAAAGTCTTCCTAATAAAAAACAAAAACCAACTAACTAACTAACTAACTAACTAACTAACTAACTAACTAACTAACTAACTAACACACACATACACACACAGAATTACACACACAGAATTAACAAGGTTGGAAAAGATCATAGAGGTCATCAAGTCCAACCTTTACCTAGCTTAAGAACCTATCCAACCCTAATCTAACATCTAAACCATGTCACTAAGTTCATCATCCAACCTATCCTTAAATACATCCAAGGATGGTGACTCCACCACCTCCCTGGGAAGCCCATTCCAATGGGAAATTGCTCTCTCTGTGAAAAAGTTTCTCCTAAATCCAACCTAAACCTCCCCTGACACAGCCTAAGACTGTGTCCTCTCGTCCTGTCACTGGGAGCCTGAGAGAAGAGACAAACCCCCGCCTTCTCTGGACACTTCCCAGCAACTCAAAATCTTTCTTAAACTGAGGGGCTCAGAACTGGACACAGTACTCAAGCTGTGGCCTAACCAGTGCCAAGTACAAAAGGAAGAATAACTTCCCTATTCTTACTGGCAACACTATTCTTGATGCAGGCCAGGATGGCATTGGCTTTCTTGGCCACCTGGGCACACTGCTGGCTCATATTCAGTTTCCTATCAACCAGCACTCCCAAATCCCTTTCTGCTTGGCCATCCTCCAGCTGCACCGTCCCCAGCCTATAACTCTGCATGGGGTTATTGCAGCCAAAGTGTGAAATCCAGCACTTGGATTTATTAAACCTCATGCTATTGGACTCAGCCCATCTATCCAGCCTGTCAAGGTTTCTCTACAGAGCCTTCCTACCCTCTAACAGATCGACACTCATTCCAAGCTTGGCTAACTAGCTTCAACTAACGAACGAACGAACGAACGAACGAACGAACGAACGAACGAACGAACGAACTAACTAACTAACTAACTAACTAACTAACTAACTTTCATTTATGTTGACAATTCTTCCATTTTTTTGAACTAGAAAATACCATTGTCATATCCTTTTTTGTCCTGTTAATTAATTAAAATACTACATTAGACTTCTGTAGAACTGTAATCACAAGCAATCTTCTCACACTAGATAGTTCTTTACTCATCTTACAGTTCAGAACTGCATCATATCTTCTTCATCTTAAATAGTAATTTATCTAAGACTATGCTGATTGCTTTCCTTAAGTTTGATGGATACCTAATTTCCCTAGAAAATCTGCTACTCTAAAGAATAAGATAATTTTATTTATCATGTGTTTTATATATAATGATATTCATTCACTTATATTTTTCCCGACTGTGATCAAGCTTTGTAGTTCCAATAGAATTTTTTTCCCTCTACCAAATAAAGTCACCACATTTCTGATTCCTGATTTGCATTTTTCTGCATCAGATTTGACATGAACTAGATCTGTTTATGCATATAATTTTCTGTTTCTTTAGTGTCATCCCTGTCTTTTCTGAGCAGCCATCCTGTTCAGTGGAATGTCCAGTCATGCTTACTGTGCTTTTATGTTTTTCTTAGTGTTTACAGTAATCTAGTTTCATGTCCTGCATTGGGACTTGTGGTTCTTCCTCCCAGTTGTTGTCTTTGTTCTTTGTGATAAATACAACAGCTGTTTGTCTGTGACTTGATGCTGAGTTTTGTATTGTCATACACTAATTGCATCAGCTGCCTGACTACTGTTCCCATCTGGCATCCTTCTGGCCCTTACTCATCTCTGTGTAAAAAGCTAATTAGGGACCTAGACCTTCAACTGATCCTCTGCAAAGCCTTTATTCTCTGCATGGTCTGTTAAAATGAACTTAGTATTCAGAGAAACACTTACCATAATGCTTAAAAGTTTTGGAAGTCAATGTCTTTTTCTATTTCCTTTGTGTCCTATTTCTGTGAGTAGGTCTTGTTCTGAAGCTTATCCACAGTTGCAGGAATTAATGTGAAAATCTAAATGATATGTCTGGATTATTTTACTTTTCCATTCTTTCTTATACTTTTAATTAATAAAAATAAGGGATTGGTGCTGAGAACCAAATAAAATCTGCTCTTGGATTATGCCCTAGACTTTAGAAACTTCTAGAAAGTAACACATGGGGAAAAATAGGGAGAAAAAAAGACTGCTATCTTTGAAGTAACATATGACATTTCTTTGGCCAAGCAAATCTATGCAAATATTACTGATCCTGTCTACTCTAGAAATGCAGGATTGCTGTCAAAACACAGAGTCTTTGCCTCAGAAAACATAGGATATTTCTCAGGAAGGTAAGAAAACATAGGACATTTCTCAAGAAGGTAAAGTTGATAATAATGGAAAGGGTTGTTGTAGGGAGCAAAGGGAATATGTGTACCTAGTAAGAACATTGCAAGTACACAGAAGAGACAAACAGGCTGGCTTTTTCATTTATTATGCTTAACTCAACCCTGAGTTTCTTTGCAGAAAACCCTTAAGCTTTGCAAGCAATGAAGTAAATTCTGCCCTTAATTGTTTCTCTCCATTCGTTTCAATGAGAAGGCAGTGATGGAATTAATTCGAAAACCCACTTCATCTGGATCTGGACTTGTAAGGCCTTGAATTGCAACGATTTGAACTGTGTTACTTTTTTAAAAAATAAGAAGGTCGATGTTATGACCTGCATCTGAAGGTAGGGGTAACTCAGGTTCTTGTTAATAAATCTCTTGGAGTGGATTAGAGAGTGGTTGGTGTTTATAAATATATATGTCTCTCTCTCTCTCTCTCTCTGTATTTATATATTTATATATATATGTAGGGTTTATGTTAGAAATATTTGGTTACAATGGAAAGCAGATATGCAGCCATTTTGCTTGTTTGGTTATTATTAAGATATCAGGAAATAAATAAATACATAAATAAGAGATAAAGAGGGAGAGAAAGAGAGAGAGAGAGAGAGAGAGAGAGAGAGAGAGAGAGAGAGAGAGAGAGAGAGAGAGAGAGAGAGAGAGAGAGAGAGAGAGAGAGAGAGAGAGAGAGAGAGAGAGAGAGAGAAAGAGAGAGAAAGACAGAGAGAGACAGAGAGAGAAAGAGAGAAAAGGTATGCTGCTGAACATTTCTCTGCTTCTGTGGGCTATTCCCTAAGGTTACTTAGAACAGAAAAGAATAAAGGTAATGGAGAAATCTCCCTCACTCTCAGTAGCCCTTATTCATTGGACTAACTTGTACTTGAGTGTTGGTAATCCTGTAAAACCAAAGTTGTATGCCCAAATTCTTTCAAACTTTGTATCTCAACATGCATTAGTCCCCCCAAATCTCTATCCATAATCATATTAGTTTCCCACTGTTTTTTTCACCTGGAGCTTTTGCATCATAACGACAGATTTTTGAGCTATCTATAGGTCTCCATGATATTACCAGGCACTCTGGTTAACAGGTTGCCCTCATGTTGTAACTTATTCCTTTTCAGAGACAGGAAAAATGTGTTCAGGAACTATATTCCTCGACTATTTAATTCACAAATCTTTACTGTCTTGGACAGAGATTTAAGGCACTAAAGTGGCAAGATACCAAAGCTTCAGCAAAACCTTCAATTCCCTTGTGCCCAGAAAGCAGCTGTGCTTAAAAGCTGTCAGCCAGCAAAGCCTTCTTCTTTCTGAAAAACTATGTATTTCCAACAATTTACTCTGCCCTGGACAACTCAAATTAAGAAGCCATCATTCTGTTGCCATCTGAATTATGTATCCTCAGATGAAAGCCAAAACTGATGTAGATGCATCCAGATCAAGACAGATTGCACTTTCATTTATATCATGTTAGATATTAATCTTTTACTTTTATGGAAATGCTTTGCATCTGAGATATGATACCAAGCACCCTGAAAAAGTTAATGGCTCCAATTAATTATCTTGTGTTTCTCCTGGTTCAGTTCCAACCGTTTAATTCTATAAAGCTATCAGTTTCATTGCTTTAGCACTCCTAGTACAGGACATTCCAGGTCACGACTTGGACCCATGAGTTCAAGAGGATTCCTCAGCAATTAATTTCCCATCAGATAAACCTTGAAGGGTTCAAATATGTATCCAAGTGCATCCAAACATCTTTAGAGGAGAAATCTCACTAGAGCAGACTTCTTTTGAATTTTTTTCATCCCTGGTTGGCTACGAAACAGAACAGAAATAGTATAATTCATGGCTTTGTTTTCAAATATGCTTTTTTCCCAACATTTCCATTTGTAGTTCTGAGTAAAAGTGGATAGCAGAATAACACACAAATTCATGAGAAAAGAACGTAATTTTCTGGAGACAATCAGACTCGGACTAGTAGTGCTAGTCCAAGTGCTGGTCAAAATGTAATTCTGGTGCTTGATCATTACGTCACTCCACCTGTCCCATCTGTTGTCCTGTTTGTCATGGCGCTAGTGCCCCAGTTTGGACACTAGGGGGCACTACTAAAAGACAAGAGACATAGAGAAGATGGCAACAAAAGAATTTAACTATGAGATAGGAAATCTGTATAACCCACTATACGCATGAACCAGATACAAGCAATAACCCAACAATAAGAATAACACACAAAAAGAAATAATCCCTTGTTATGGGTTTGAGGTGGGGGGTTTCAAGTTTTTCGGGGGTTTTGAGGGAAGGTAATGGTGTTTGGGAGGGTGTTTGGATTGGTTGCTTGTTTGCCCTATTCGTAAAACCATTTTCTTTTAGAAACCTGAAGGAAAGACTGAGATTGGAGTATCAGTGAATCTGTGGAGCTCTCTCCCCACTTTTGTTCTCTGCACTCCAGGTCGGGCCCGGGGAGTGGCGGTGGCAGAGCTCACAGCAAACGGAACCGGTTCTCCGGCACGTGTGCCCACGACACCAGGCGAAGGGGGCTGCATCTTCCACTGCAGAGCGGCGCGGGGACATACCGGGATCGCTGACGCTGGCGGCCTTCTCTTCTCCTGGAGCAGACTCTCTCACCAACAGTTGCATAGGGAGCGCTCCGGGCGGCGTTGGTGGCGAAGAGGTGGCATCATGTGGGCAGTGGTCCTGCCTGGTGCCATCCAGAGTGCACGGAGCCGCTCCCACCGTTTCTCCACTTTTCCTAATGGTGCTGGCGGCGGCGGTGGCTCCCAGCTCACAGCAGTGGGCAGAGACGCACTGGTGGCACTGGGACTCTGTGTGCCTGCAGTGGACAGCACAGGCTCCTGCCATTTCTCCATTTTTCTCAGCGGTGCTGGCAGCAGCGGGCGGCAGCGAAGCTTGGTGGCTGCACTCATGTTGCCGTCTGCCCCATGCCACAGCAAGCTGGGCTGGGCTTGGCAGTTACTCGAGTGCAGAGCCTGGGTCCCGCACAGCATGGCAGTGGGGATCAGCGCGAGATGACAGCTTCTTCTGGTGGGCGGCTGGCAAGAACCCTGCCAGAGGTGGCCGCAACCGTGCAGCCCTCTCCCCGCTCTGCCAGGAGGCATGTGGCAGCGACTGCCCCCACAGGCAGCCCCCACCACCCGCAGCTGGTCCTGCGAGCAGCAAGTGCCCCACAGGCAAGGTTAATGGTGCCCTGGGCCCCGGCTGCATGGTTTTCAGCTGGAACTGCCATTTTGCTGGCAGTGAAGATCCCAAAGGAGAAGAGGAGCCCAATGCTGCCAGCCAATCAGGGAATGGCTTGGCCTGGAGGAGGACACTGAATTTGTGCAGGACTTCCAGGGCATAAAAGCCACAGACACAGAAGTCCTCTCTCTCTTCGGCTTCCTCCTGAGCTGAGAGCAGCACGCCTTCCCAGATTCTGGACTGCGCGGCTTGATTCCACCCATCTCCATCGGCACAGGGAGCAGCACGGTGCCCACCGGAGCCAATCCAGCAAGTGATAGTTCCCCTGTAGGTGTCCCTGTGGAGCGGAAGGGGTGTGTGTTTTTCGCCATTTTTGTCTTGCAGGAGGCTCCGAGGGCCAGGAGTGTACCATCACAGAGGCAGCTCCTCTTCCTTCTCCTGCTTTTTGGCTGGCCAGCTGGCTTCGAGGAGCAGTTTAGGTTTTTTTTTTGTTTTTGTGTGACATTTTCAGGTGTTATTTTGTATTTTGTCTCAGATCCCATAAAGTTTTTTTCTGGTCAAGCCTTGTACAATAAATCTGTCACTTCCTGTTGAATTCTGTTCAGTCTTTTGTCACTCTTGCACGCCTCTAGTTATATAGTGGTTCAAATCATCACACCCCTTTGCTGGTCTGGGCCGGCTGCTGGGCTGTGGAGGGAGAGGAAGGAATGCTGCCATGTGGACAGAGCTGGGAAGGTGATGTGGCAGGATCCTACTCCAGATCTGTTGGAAAATTGAAAGAGAATGAAGGGAAACCCTAGTGGAGCCAAGGGAAAGAGATACCACACTCCAATAGCTGTCACGTAGAGCTGCGTGGTCCTCCACCAGCATTGCTCGAGCTGTGGTCATGCTGCGCTGCTGCCTGTGCCAAGAGAGAGGTGACTTCCATTTCTGATCCTTTTATAGTGTGTCTGTTCTTGTGCTCCCCTTCTGGTGCGCATTGCTTCTCCATTGGCCAGCAGCCCAACTCGGTGTCACATGGCATTGGGTGCCACCCCCTCTCCGGATCTCACCATGAGGCAACATGGCAGCATTTGCCACCAAAGCCCTTGGGGGTAGCACTTGCTGCAGAAAGGGGATGCTGCTGCTGCCTGCCTGCCAGCACTGTGGGGACCCGGGGGGCGCTTAGGCGCCGGTGGCACCACTTGAAGGGGCGCTCACCTCCTGCTGAGAGAAGCCACCACCGCGGCCTGCCTCCCTACCCGTGCCACAAGGACTCAGGGGCACCAGTGACACTGCCCGCAGGGGGGTCGGAGCAGCTGCTGCACTAGCTGCTGCAGGCCCTTTCCGTGCCACAGCGCCAGACTGGGGGCAGCCCCCACTCCATGCATCACGGCTGCCACTGCCTCCATCACATGGGCACTGCCTGCGCCTGCTTGCCGCCACAGCAGGAGGCTCCACGTGAACTCCAACCCATGGTGCGCTTGGTGGGGGTTGTGGTGTGGCCAGTGGAACTGTGGCAACATGGTGCGGGCAGGCAAAGCCAGCCGGGTCCCGCTGCAAGCACTGGCGACTGGCCCAGCCCCCAGCCACTGTGGTGGCTGCACTGCCCCGCAATAGCTCCTGCCGCATGGCAGCAGCCCGCTCCGAGCTGCGCCCGGCAGTGCTGCTGTTCCCAGACCCAGCCCTGCTCAGCAACACCACAGCGGCAAGTGTGGGCCGGGCCGGGCCGGGCCACACCGGCCCTGCAGCAGCCCCGCTGCGCTCCTGGTGGTGCTGCAGGGGAGTGGGTGGGAGTGGCACCATCTCCATCTGCCACGCCCCGCGTGCACGGCCCTGCTCCGTCGCTGCCTCTGCTGTGCCACAAGGTGCTGGCACATTTCACTTGTTTCCCTCTCTCAGGAAAAGAAAAAAAAGTTTTAAAAGACATGGCTGCCGCCCCCTCCCCCCCCGGTTACACTATAACAGCTAGTAAGTCACAATTAGCTGGCAAGGAACTTCCTTGTTTTAATGAAAAACATGTCAATATCTTAATTTCTAAATTAGTTCACCAAATGCATTTGTAATCAAGAAGATTTAATATTGTTTCGCTTTTGTTATCTAGCTACTTTAGTTTAATTGATTGTTTGTAAATTAAATTAGATTATGCTTTTCATATCCTTCAGCACTTTGAATAGTCTTTGTGTTGACATAGTACATGAATATTTGTGGAAGTAAAACACAATATTGAATAAAAAAACCATGGGCATTTTCAGTATTAATTCTATACTTATCACAAGTTAACAAGTTGTTCTTCTTCATACATTCACCCTATTTTTATTTCACAGTAATGATAAATACTTCAAAAGAATATGTTGCTAAAAGGTGCATGAAAGAGACCATGGTTGTTCTTTTTCATGACATTTTCAACTTGCTCTTTTGAGGCCTTTATTTATTCAGCAGAGTAACTGCACTTATCCACATTTCTCCTGAACTTCCATTGGAAACTTGCAGTCTCAACCTTTTCAACAAAATCTCAGAAAGTTGTTTATACTTCTGTCAATTTATGAACTCTTTTCTTTATCATCACTAGAAAAGTTACATGTGTCATTACATTTTATATTAATTGATACACTTGTTACAGTTTCAAGACAAAAATCTTTGGCTATCAGAAAAAATTCTTGAATCAGTTTACAGTCTTAAAAGATAAATCAATATTTTTAGATGCGTTTAAACATGACACTTAGGTAATTTCCTTTAACATCACAGTATTTTCTGAAGTTATAGGAAAATGTAGACAGAAATGGACTTTAGCTGAGTGTTTTGCAAGCTTTCTGGAAATGCTTTGAGGTGAAAGTTTGGTCATCTGTGGCTCCAAGCCAGAGATTGACTCCTTGAAATTTCACGTCCAACAGAAACCATTCTGCACAGAAAAGAGAGCTCCAAAGCTGAGACACAAAGTGCTTTTACACAAAAGATTCCCTAATGAATGCTCCAGCAAAACAGACTCATCTCTGCCTTCAGCCTTCTCATTTAGGAACTGACATAATTCATCCTCCTTCTCATCTGCTGCCCCTCATTATCCAGCTGGCCTGATGTGACACATTACACTCTTGGTAGAAACACTCCTTTTCAAAAGCACACTCCCCAGATCAGAGCTGTTTCTTTTGATTTGCTTTCTGACTCGCTGACATTTGCAGAGATGCACCAGTCCATCTAAGCCTAAAAACAAGAAGGTGGAAAACACATGAAGTTCCTTTTGCCTTTCATCTCCTCAGCCTTTGTAGTCAGACAAGATTTCTATCACATGGGCCTTTCTTTTCTTCTTCTTTTTTTTTTTTTTTTAATTTTTCTTTCATTTACCCTGATCTTATTAAAGTTGCTCATCTCTTTCTTCAGTCCTGTCAGCAGAGTTCTTAGCAAGTCTCCTCATGCTGTGACTCTTATGTAAAACATCCTTTAGCACTTTGTTGCTGGAGTTCCTCTGAACTGTATTCGTGTTACATCAAGATGCACTTGATTGAAGCTGGGGATGCAACTTTAAAACACTGCTAAAAAGAGTAATTTTATTCAAACTCTGATGTGCCTTCATAGAGAGTAGTGGTCTCCTCATGCCATCTCAGAATTTGTCCTTTGTCAGTCTATGGTACAGTAGTAATGAAGTAGCAGTCGTATTATGAATTCCCGCTTTTTTCTGCTTTGGACTAAGAGTTGCTGAGTAAGTCTGGGGTTATCCTGTACTTGTGCCTTGAGCCTAAAATAATGCTTTATTCTACCAAATCAGACTGACAAATATTATAAGCAGGCAATTACTAGTCATCTATCTATGCACTAAATATCTGTGTTTATTGATGATACTGACTTCTGGTGCTTCATCTGTCTAATTTCATCTGTTATTAGTATCTGCGTAGGTGTAACCACATCTACATACAGGTCATGCTTGTAGAATTTGTTTCTGGGACGATGAGAGACTCTAAATGGAATAATTCCATTGAGGCCGTCATGACAACAGTTCTGATACACATGTTTACGGTTCCACAAAGAGTCAGGCCACGGAGGGCAGGCAAGCTTACGAGCTGTGAAAGTACTACTCAGAATTTTTGAGGCAGAGCAAGCAGTTAACTGAAATCCAGGGAATAGACCTGCATCTCCTGTCAGATACAGAATCACAGAATACTCTGAGTTGGAAGGACCCACAGAGGTCATCAAATCCAACTCTTAATTGAATAGTCCATACGGGATTGAATGCACAACCTTGGTGTTATTAGCACCATGCTCTAACCATCTGAGCTAATCTCAGGATTACACCATTCTTCCCAGCACTTCGTACTCTGTGTAAAATATCTAGGGCAGTTGCAGTATCCTAAAATCTCCTTTTGTCCATTATAATTAAAGTCAGGAATGTTCTGTTATAAAAATTTTAATTTGGCTTCCCCTCCTTCTCCATGATTACTGACTCCAAAAATGCCATACAACAGGATTTTAAAGTCATAAGTAAATATTATTTGTCGATAGATTGTCAGTTGCATTTCTTGGTGGCTGTAAAATGAGATACTTATATACAACTTACAAAGGTGTCCCAAGCACTGGTTATTGTTGACTGAATTTCCTACCCTGCAACTCATTTTTCAATTTTCAGTGCTTTGATCTATATCATGACTCTAAAACCTCCATTGGGAAGTGAAGGAAATTTTCAGTATAGAACAGTAAAAATGAAGTCACAAGAACTACTTTTTTCTGGGCAGTTCTGAAAGCTGTGTGTTTTATTTAAAGTTTGTTAACAATCTGTTAGATTTCAGCTGGACAATCAAACTCTTCTGTCACTGTCTGGGCTTCAGCTTGAACAGCAAAGCACCTGACAAGCTTAATAGTTGAGAATGGGTCTGTGATCTACTGATCTGCTCTGTGATCTACTATATCCATAGGGGTGTAAGAACTAACCCTTCAGTTGCTTTGGGCTGCATATGTAAGCTGGACAGTCATTTCTAATTCTCAGTTTTGATCCCTGCTCTTTTGTTTGAGCAGCCATTTGGATTTTGGATTCTCTGCTCTTGCTCAGTCCCTTCTCTTTTGGAGCTGGACTTCCAACAGCTATCCTGTACTTCCTGCAAAACAGCCTTTATGACCACATTTGACTCAATTTTCTGAAGCTTAACAATGCTCTTGCCTTGCCTTACAATTTTGATTCTGCCTTAACTTCGAAGTTCCTGACCTTGCTTTCACACAGTGTTGATATCAGCCTGTCTCCCAGCTCAATGGCTGCAACCTGATCCCAAGCACTGGGACTCACTCCCTGCTGGATCCCTGCAGGAGTTCCCATAATTTAAACATATTCCTGCATATTTACAGTTCTGAGCTGCAGATTGCAAACAGAAGAAAAAAAAAAAAAAACAGACCAAAAAATAAAGAATCAGCAAACTAGTGTCATCCAGTGATATTTAGTACAGCTCCTGTGAGTACAATCCTCTGAGTCTCCCTTTCCTAGAACAGCCAAACTAAAAGTCCTATTTTCCAAGTCTGAATGACTCAGTAGGCTCAGCTGAGGGTGTAGGTTTTCAAATCTGTTTAAGAAAGGATTCTTCTTGCTTTTGTGTCGCAGCTAAAACAATTAAATAGGACGGTCATTTAGCAAAAGAATGTTCAGAAACATTGGCAACAGAAGTTATTGAGTTCTCTGGATAGGAGGATGGAGTGGGGAGAAGAGTAATCAAAAATTCTGAATACTAGAAAACCTGCTAAGTGAGAAAGGAGTTAAATTTGAAGATGTAGTATTATTCCACAGTACAGCTTTCACAATAAAGGGAAGTGATTTTAACTCTCTGGCTAACTTTTCTGAGACATCATCATGATCATACATTATGGTAGATGAGATGTTTTTGTAGGTTGTTCTTCTTTATATCAATATATGTTTGTCTTTGCCAAGCCATCAATAAAACCCACTTGACTACTTTCACACAAATAATTCTCTGAAAGTTACTAGTAGGTACAAAGCAGCTGAGTCATCTTGCTGCTTTATTCTTTATATTTGGTAGTAATTATTGGAGTCATGGATTTACTGTGAAGGTCTAGAGAACGTTTCTCCTGTATTTGCATCTGCTTGTTCATCACTTGTTTTCCTAAATGTGACATAAGGCTCACGAAGAGTAGAATGCACCAGACTTTGAAATTTTGGTTGCCCATAGAGTAAAATAATGTTGTGAAGAAAATCTTGGTGCTTAGTCATCAATAGAGAAGACATGACACTAGTGTTTGTTGTGGAGAGAACTAGGAGTTTAACCCTGGAATGACTTAAAGGAAGTCTTTCAAAGTGTTGTGAAACAACTACAAATTGTTCCTGGTGACCATTTCAGTCTTTCAGGTATTGGGGTGGCCACATGAGGAGTGTCTCAGATCTGAACTATTTTACTATGGTGGAAAGACAACAAGGCACTTAGATATACCATGTGTGATACACTACATTATCCTTAGCCTTTGAAACTCAGTGAAGATAAAAGAAATACAGCATGTGAATATATCTCTTCCCATTGACAGAGTGAAGTATGATATATTGAAAGATATGTTCTATGAAGGAAGCAAAGAAATATAAGGTAGTTGCCTGAACAACAAGGATGGCATTCTGAAAATAATGTGAATACAACCAACTGGCTAGTATTGACAGTACTTCCATATAACCATTAAAGTCAGAATAAATTGACTAATGGTCATTTGACCTAGCCTTTTTCATTTGACAACTTCTTTCAGAAATTAAAAATAAAGAAACAAAGTCATGCACCAAGTTTCAACGTAGAGAGACAACCCAGAATGTAAGAGTTACATCAGTCACCAAACCCTTCTACTGGTACAGATAATATTAGCTCATATTAGAGGTTTGTGGCTTACAGCTTACAGAAAGGAGACAGAAGGGGGGGAAAAATCATTGAAAAATAGTTGGTTTTAGGGCCAAGTATTTTTCATTATCCCCATTTTAGAAAAAGGGCTGGACTATGTCCAAAGTACAATTACAATTTTTAACAGTCTATGATAATATTTCCTTCAAGATAGTCCCATGCTTTCATGAAAAAAACTTAGGATCCATGTATTGTTGTTAAGATAGTACAGCTTTATTCATTGTTCAAGAGGTACAGAATAAAGTTTCAGATGTAGAGATATCCTTGAAAAGGAAGTAATCTGTAGTTCTATTAGAGATCTGGAAATTCAGTAATTAGGCCCATCGTCTTCTCTGACTCCTCTCTTCCCTCCAGATATCCAGGTAGTTTTCCTTCTATCTTTTGAGTTTAATCTTAAAAATAAACAATACTTTGGTCACTATAGTTGACTGTTCAGCATGCAGCCTGTTAGAACTAAACAAAGGGCAGAAAATGCTAAGCTGCCTGAACAGAAATGCAGAGAAGGAACTAAGTTTAGACTTCTGCTGAGCTTTGTCTGCATTTTCTCTGTACAGTACCCTTAAGTAATGGAAAAGTGTTCTCTCATAGCATCAGTATAGATGCACTGTTTCAGATATGGAATTTCTCTAATTTAACAGCTACAGTGAAATGGTCCAGATACCCACCAGCCAGAAAACAAGGAACCAAATTTCTTATCTCCCTGCGAACCAGAAGCAGCACAGCTCTATTCTCTAGTGGCTGCAAGGTCTTCAAGTTTCTACAGAACACAGACCAAAAGTGACACTAAGTCAAGTCAATGTCAAATGGGTTAACAGCTCAGCTGGAGCTTAGAGAATGAAGAGAGACTTTTCACTTCCAGTCTCAGTTCTTTTAGAACCCTGTGCTTGCAATTGACAAATGTTGCTTCAACATCTGTTTTGTGTTTCTTACTGGTATTTTTTTAGTTGTTTACATGGTGTTTGCTAGATTTCTGGGACATGAGACCCTGGCTTCCCATAGAAGAATTTGGCTATATTTTCTAATGACTTTTTTGCTAACCTCTAAAGATGCCTATTATAGTTATAGTTTTACAACCAAGGGTAGAAATAAAAAATGTAGGCAAAACATCCAACTTACATAAATATCACTTGGCTTTTAGAATAGTAGTTTCAGGTACTTTACAAAAAAATATGAACTCTTTGAAGTATCACCTCTAAAATGTTTAATGAGAGGTTTTATCTCTGATAGACACTATGGTAGGTAATTGAAACTGTTTGCCTAAAGCGACATGGTGTAAAAACAGGAAGTTATGGTAATTTTGAACATATATACCTGCTCTTGGATTGAGACTACAAGGCCTTGCCTCTCTGAAAGTCCAGGTGCTTTGACAATAAATTGGACTTGGAAAAATAATGAGACAATCTTGCAGTGAAATGCTCAGAATTTATCAGTATCAGTACACAAATCTTGATGGAACTGCTACTCTTACTGAAAGCATTTCATTTTGTGAGACTGGGATATTCACCCTCCCATTGTTTAAGTAATCCCTTTGAAAATTTAAAGGATCAATTTGATCTTTGATAAATTGAAATATCCAGGACAAAAATGACTGTAACATCATTGTAATACAAGATGCCTGCAGTCAAGATTTTTTCAGACTGATTTTGGATAAGTTACTCATGTTTTGATGTAACAATTTAAGGTACCAGAGATGGTCTGAATTCAAGAAACAAAATGCTCAACATTTTGTGATTATAAGTGATTATTCCAGTTTCTGAAGCTGAGAGAGAAAGTACTGGCATACATAGAGATATCTAGCTCATAACTCTTGGACATCAACATGGACTTAACAGTTGTAAAAACATATTCCAGTTAGGTGTGTTATGCAATAT
This sequence comes from Serilophus lunatus, assembly GCA_013399895.1. NCBI lineage: Eukaryota > Metazoa > Chordata > Aves > Passeriformes > Eurylaimidae > Serilophus > Serilophus lunatus. The sequence continues at coordinate 606,967 of VXBA01005482.1, forward strand.
GAATATGTTGATTAGTAAAAGAACATATCATTAACTTCAAATGAATCTTAAAATTCCATTCAACTGCAATTAACCTTAACATAGTTGATCAGCTATGGTTACTTCACATCGACATAATTGTAGGTGCTTTTGTATTAAAATAAACAGTATAATAGTGAAGTTTATAGCTTTCTTCTATCCTTTTTTGAAGATGCAGTAGAGATCTAAATGACACTAGATTGTACATCTATTGTGATGATAGATGAATTAGCAACATTATATCTTCTTTGATACAAATATACTTATGTTGCCCCAATGTAATATTGGAGCAACATCAACATTTTTCTCTTCACCTGGAAGTGTGTGCTTGCACCCCAGTGCATACATAAAATGCCTGCTAACCTCCTTGCCCCCCACCAAAGTCTTGAGTAAGCAGCTGATGATAACCAAGCTGAAATATATTAAAGATTATAGGAAATGGTCTTCATGAGAAATAATCTCTTAATAGCACTTGTGACATGAAAGAGTGGTGCTAGAAATAACCTTCAAACTGGAAAACCTTTTTTTCTTATACTTTTTCCTTATCTGAAGCTTAATAAGTGACCCAGTGTGTGAGAGAATGGTTTGAAAAAGCTTTTTAAAGGCTATGTGTTGGCATGCTTATTGCATGTTGTCACTTATAAAGCTTTTATGTATTCCACTGCAGTTTAAATTCAGGAAAACCATTTTAGTATATGGGCTTTCAGGAGAAGATTCTGCAGGGGCACCTTAGAAACTGAAAGGCCAGTTTTCATGGGTGTGGTATTTACTGCCATACTGAGATTTTTGAAGAGGCCTCAACTTTCTTGTAGATCAGAAATAAGGAATAAAAACTCAGATAAAACCACACTTCAACTTACATTGAACCCTTTACAGCAAGAAGGATACAAGCATGAAACTGCAGTGTTTGGATACAGACAGTTAAGTTCTTTGGCTGGAATAACTACTGACTACCTTTATTCAAGGTAGATTGCAGTGTTATGGTCTAATCTTTAATAAATACGGGACATTTTTAAGATGAATAGTGTAATACACAGAATTGCATTGCTACAGTGATTGGGACTACTGCTGTGAAACAGTCTAGTATTTTTTAATAAGGGTAGTAACTAGAGAATGATCCATCAGGGAGGTAACCAAGCCTGAAAATGAGTAACGTGTATGGTGCTCTTCAAAAACAGAAAAAAAGTCCTCCAAGACAAATAAACACTCGCTGCCAAACACTTACTTTATTAAATTAGCTCCCTTTGCTCTGCACTTGCTGTTTCTCTTTTTAAATGTCAGTAGTGTATACTGTATAAGTTCCCCTTTGTGCCTTCCCTAAAGTTCTGCTGACTTTCAGTTACTGTCTGACACAATGAAACTGTGGCAAGCATTTCTTGAAGTTACAGTTGACCATTCCCTTTTTCTCAATCTGCTGCTGTCAATATAGTTTATAAAAAGATAAATACTGGTAAAATTTACATTTCATATTTTGTGCTCATAGTTCTTGCTACAATGACATTTCCTTTATACTGGATACTAGTTGGTCTCTGCAGCCCTTCACAAAGAATAAAAAATAGCTGTATATTCTTTTGCTGTACATGGTTGTCAGAAGGAAAAAGTGTATTATAATGTGGAAAGTGTGAAAATAGCTGATAAATTGTGAAAAAAACTATACTCTGGAAAAAGAACACTGAACCAGATTTCCTGCTTATCGTCCTATACTCAAAGATAAGCTGAAATCTGTTGTTTGGTCTGATTTCGGCCTGAGTTTCATATAGTCTTAGAGGTGAAATAGTACACAGATTCTCAAGACAAAATCACTTCATGTCACTCCTGAATTACTGAAGGCTTAGGACCCTTTGCCTAAACTTCTGTCTGCGAGCCGCAACTTTCCTTATGGTTTTCTGGTGGTATATACTCAGGATAGTGATCTTTTCTCCATTCTTACTTAGACACATGGGAACCCATAACCTGATTGAAAATATGAATTATTTGGTTCTGGTTTGACTGTTATGTAAAGATTTTCGCCTGTGTTCTGTCAGCTTTCTGAGGTTATGAATGCATGATCAGTCCTGCCCCCTCCTACCCACCAGACCACACTAAAATGTGGATGCTGTATCATCTACAGTTACTCTGTAAATATAAGTTATTTACTTCTGAGGAGTAGAATGCTTTCCAATATTTTAGATTCTTTAATAATTTTGGTTGAGACCCTTTCTTCTGGCTTCAGGGAAACTTTCACAAACAAAGCTTTTGCACAGAGACATGCCTTCTTGTCTCTGTTGGCAAAAGCTTGTCTTGTTCTAATGGAATCTGCATAGTGATAGCACCATTTAGGACAATTACAGCAAAACACCTCTTACGAGTAATGTGTTAAGTCATAAATAAAGAGGAGGTAGTGATGCAAATGCAGCCAAAGGACTTTATTCAAGCCAGGTCAACTTCTGTGATACATAGCACCATGCTGATGATGCTTTTGACAGAGGAACTAGCAGAGTGGGTTTCATCTCATTTCCTAGACACCATTTAGGAAAAGCCTGCCCTAAAGGTAAGACAGATAAGGGCTGCCTAGGCTAAGAGTAATCAAAGACTTAACTGGAAAGTTTTTCATATGATAAAGTTGTGTGGCCTTTTTTTTGGGAAATACATAAGCAGATCCATAAACAAATAGATCTCTTCAGCTAGTTCTGAGTTGCTTCCTTTTCATACACTAAGATACATGAGCCAGTCATTGATTTTCTAGTATTTATCAAAGTTCACATACAAAATGATGAGGTAATTTTCTAGTTTGGATGAATCCAAGTTTACAGGCAAAATGAAGAGGCTTCATAGGAAGCTGTTGGCACATGAGAAGCTGACACCCCAGGGTTTAAAGGCAGGAGTAAGTCATTAGCAAAGTTTTTATAAAGCACTATCCTCAGCTAATTATGACTCTTATTAATATTTGCCTGACAAGGAAAGAAGGAGGAGTACAATAAAATAAATAAACATCAGTGAAAAGAGGAAATTAGAAGAGCAATTGTTAAAAGTTGTTTATCAAACCATCAAGTAGTTTGTTATCAAGCAGCACTGATAAGTGGCTGCCCTGAATTACTTGCATGTGTTGAAGCAGCACTTAAATGTCTTGGATCTAGCCATGAGCTTTGGGCTTGGGGGAACATTCATGGATGTGTGAAAGAGAAAGTGCGTGGAACAGCAATTAAAATTCCCGGGTCCTGGCTTCACTTTAGCCTGATTTAGTGTCTCAGTTTCCTTCCTCTATATTTCTGCACAGGTATTAAGGTCAAACACCTCTCTGTCCATCTGTCTGTCACTGTGGTCAGTGCCAGAAGTGCCACACAGAACTAGGCCTCTAGCAATATAGCCCATGGAGTTTATGGTAACGTATGACACCTGCAGGGAGGCACACAAACTATAGTATCATTTTGCTTCTGAAAGCCCTTCTCAGTGAGTGCATTGCCAGCATAGTGCAATGGTCAAACCCTTTGGGTCTGTCAAGTGCTGTTAGATCTTGGCTGAAAAATGACAGTTCCCTTTTTAGACCGAGTGAACACTTTCTCGTTGCCTTTGATGAAGTGCACTTGCAAAGCAAAGATGCCATCTCTAGCTGAGCTCTGAAATCTGCCATTTATCTGTGCCCCTGCTGTGCGTCACCAGCAAACCTTTTCTCAGACAATTGAGATGTGTTGCTGATTTTGCACAGGGGCCTCATGCTAGAGTAGGTACAGAAACCACCTTAGCTTAAACCAGATTATTTATCTTTTCTTATGAAAAGCACTCATTAAGAGCTAATTGTTTCTACTGATTTGAAAATAGATTAATGACTTTCCTTGCTAAGCAGCTCTTCTGGAGCCCAGATGTGATATCCGGTCATTCAGCTAAAATGGATGGAATTTTTTCTACTGAATGAAGTGTAAAGGGAAAATATATTTCATATTTAGATATGTAGAGACATAGTATGTATTTCCTGTGAAGACTCCCTTGATACTGTTCACAGATATTATGTTCCTCTGTCTCTTCCCTATATTTTTGTCATAAATGCAGCATTTGTGAGGAAAGCAAGATAACTCCATGTGTGGTTCTAGTCCCTTTGTGTGTGATTCTGTGCCTTATTAATGAACAAAAACAGGACCAAACCTCATGGTGGCACTGACATTCCTTGTCCTGCACATTTTTCCCCAATACAGAAGATTCTACTAGATTAAGCCAAGAATGGTTTTAAATTGCTCTTTGACATGGATAACAGTGCCTTCTACTCACCAGGCTGCTCTGCTGACCTTCTAAGCTCTATCTGTTTATCTTTAAAAGAGTCCATGACTGGAAGCAGACCTCAGCCTGGCATGTACTGCCCTGAAGGTTACAGCAAGGACTCCTCTATTAGAGAGGGCAAAACAGGACTGCAAGTTTTAAAATGAAAAGTGGAGGCCTCAGAGGGAAAAAGGTGGAACTTTGTTCTTTAAGCACTCTGTGATAGTTACCCATCTGAAAGAGTAGGACCTCTCACAGGGTTGCTTAAAGAGTAAATTAATTTTCCGTAATGGCCTTGTGTTCTCTAGCCACAGAATTCACTTTCTGTCATATATCCATACATTTTAGTATCAAAATTTCTCAATGCAATTGTATTTCTATTACTTATTAATTGTACATTTGCAAGTTAGCAAAGTAGAAATCAATTTAATCTGGTCTGATTCTGGTGATAACCTGAAATAGGTTGGAGAGCTGAAAACTGACCCATTTTTCTCAGTAGGAAAGATTATGAACTTAATAATTGCTTTTCCCCAATAATATGGCATTTTGTCAAGATGTTTCACAGCTCCGAGGTGTTGCAGTGTACTGTACCATTTTTCTACCTTCTGGCATCCATTTCTTTAATCTGTTTAGGTGTCCTGTCTGTGGATGAACTCTGACCTCACACTTTTTTCAATGGAAGCTGAGTACAGTACAGTGCTACATCAGTCTATAGCCCCCTGAGAAGGTGTAGAAATATATTTAAAGTCCAAGACTAGGAAGGAACCAGAAGTTCAGTTAGTGATCAATGGTGGTATAATTTCCTAAATCCTAGATTCAGTGCTGAAGATAAGCAACTACAAATTATACACCAATAGACATGATCTGTAAGTGACAGTGGATGTCTTTCCTAGATGACATGGAGGTGTGCCTGATATATAGAATAAAATTAATTTGGCACTGAAAGTTAAATGTTGCAGTAAAGATAGTTTTGTCTCCCATAGTATTAGTAAGTAAAAATGCCTCATCTGGGGTCAGGAACTGAGAGTGTTTTTAGTGACAGTCTGCATTGTCGTATCTGATGACAGCAAAACACAAAGCCCTCAGTTTGTGTCAACAGTATACAAATATATATATTTATCCTTTATATTAAAAAAACTCCCTGAAATTCATATCAGTTACGGCTGGTTCCTCTATTCTTCTAGTTTTACCAAGTATAAAGATATTCTAGCAGACTTACCCTGGCTATTGAAATTTTATTTTCTTTCAGTAATTTAGAATTAACTTGGCGAGAGTTAGAACAAAATATTAACATAAGTGGTTCAGTGGCCTCTTGCTATGTTTACCCTGATCCTTTCTTCATTTTCATGCAGTCACAGGGTTGTTTCTTCTCTTTTCAGTGAATCACACCAGTTTTGCAAATGATCTTCCCCTTTACAGTTATCTTTCTTTGTGCATATATATGCATGTTTTTCTTTCCGAACACAAAGAGCACTGAAGCAAGCAGAGAGCATGCATTCAAGGCTAGAGAGTGTCTGAAAATATCTAAGATAAAAAATTAAGTATGTCTGAGGCTCTTAGTTGCAACCTCCTCACTCCAAAACAGCCTGCATTCCCCTTTGGAAGGAGTAAGTGTCCAGAGGAGCATGAATAAAATTTAATATTCTACTTGCAGGAAGGACATTAGTAATATCTTAAAGACTTGCCATTCACTTGCCTATTTTATTCCCTCTAGCTAAACAGGGAGACAAGTACTAATATCCCATTTCTGTATCTGTGTCTTTCTGTTACATTAGTCTATTATCATCTCGTTCTAGAAATATGTGTATATCTGCTGCTCCATTCGTCTAAGTCCAAGCTGTTCCTGAAAGGTAAAAGATGGATAAACTGACTCAGCAGATGGCATTGTATGATCCTTTGCACATCATTCCCAGCAGGGAGACATTAGTACATAGACATATTAGATCTCATGATTCAGTATTAAACCCTCTGGGTTGACCCTTTAATTTTTCCTCTCATGCTGTCTTGACATGGAACCTGTGTTTTCAGTGTCTAGCAGAGGACTGTAGATATTCTCCCACAATCTGGGAACCCAGTGATAAAGTATGGCTGGCCAGACCTGCCTGGGAACCGAGATTCAAGCTGCAAGAGTCTCACAATTCAGGTGTTACTGACCTATATTCATACTTCTGATAGGGATTGGCTTCATGCTCCCCGAGAAAGTATTCAAGACAGCATTCTGGAAAGCTTCTGGAGGCTCAGATGGGAATGCGAACGTCTCATACCAAAATGTTGGGTGAAATACAAAGCCTTGGATAGGCTTTGCAGAACTACTTTTTGTTATTTGAATAAATTGAATGTTAACACCTGTTGTATTCTTACTAAATACTGAGGGAAGGAAAATATATACCCATTTCTCCCTCAGCCTATTTGGTTTTATTTTTTTCCATTATAACTGCCTACATCATGTTTTGGTAGATGATCCAGGCAGAATATTTTTCGTCTAGGGTTAGAGATTCATGAAGAATATATAAAAAATCATGATGTTTCAAAACATTTTGGAACACATCGTCTTCATGAAACCTTGACACAACAATTAACTGTGTATGAAAGCTCACTTGCTTATTGAACTGTGCCTGCCTTTGTAATTTGGTCAGTTGTTTTCCCTTCTTCGTATAAATGGAAACAGTAAAAATTTTCAGTATAAGTCCATTAAACAACTTGATTGCTGCTGTTCTCAGTAATAACATTACATTGGCACTGGACAACACAGATGAAAGATGGATGGATTCAAAGGCAAGAAAACCATGGGTCTGTTCAACCTTTTCCTGGACAAAGAAATATTACAGTGGGACAATTCTTTCTTCCATTGTCTGTAATAAATTTCTGCTCTTCCTCTGTAGAACAGCAAAAAAGTTAGTACATACTTGACCCGTGTTTTAAACTTAATATTTTAGGATATTCAAGTAAATTTGATGCTCTTGAAAATTGTGGGAAAGAAATATTCGTTGAGAATTTGGCTTATTATGTCACCATATGTACACAATCCTTAAAGGCATGTGTTCTCAGCACAAAACTTTTGTAATTTGCCTTATTCCTATCCAACAGTATTTTCTGTCTTTTTTTTTCTTCTCATTCTGTTGAGCTGAATTTTTATATGGTGTCTGTCTCTTCAGTACTTGAATATGAATGTGAAATGCCTGAACTGGCCAGATGCCTGGGATGACTATAAGAATTGGATTAAACCTGTAGTAAAAACTCTCCAGTTTTTACTCCAGGACTTCATAGAAGTAGTATCTTTGAACTTATTAAATCATGATAGATTTTTATTCAGGGATTTTGTCCAATTAATTGCCTTCTGAGTCCTTGTAAACCTGTAGCAGTTGCCATGTCCTGTGACAGTGGCACAACAGCTTAGCTGTGTGAGGAGAAATCTACTGTTTGTTTTGCACAAGCAGGCCACTATTTTTCTTTCATTTCTCTGGTTCTTCTATTAGAAAAAAGAAAAATTTTCCATGTGTGTCATCTACAAGCCAATGAGCCTAATGTGACCACTAAATTTTCTTTCTGACTTGTCATTCTCTCATTAAATGAGTTCTGGATGATGACAGGCCTGTACTGCTTGTGTCAAGTTCTGCTCTTCAGTGAGTGCTTCAACAGAGTTGTGCCTATAAGTGACAGAATAATCAATGCTAACACAGAGCATTGCCATATATGCTAAACGCATATGCCTTTGTACTTGGCACTGGTTAGGCCACAGCTCGAGTACTGTGTCCAGTTCTGAGCCCCTCAGTTTAAGAAATATGTTGAGCTGCTGGAAGTGTCCAGAGAAGGGCAACGAGAATGGTGAAGGGGCTGGAGCACAAGCCCTATGAGAAGCTGCTGAGGGACCCGGAGTTGTTCAGCCTGGGGAAGAGGAGGCTCAGGGGTGACCTTATTGCTGTCTATAACTACCTGAAAGGAGGTTGTAGTCAGGCGGGGGTCGGTCTCTTCTCTCAGGCTCCCAGTGACAGGACGAGAGGACACAGTCTTAGGCTGCGTCAGGGGAGGTTTAGGTTGGATTTAGGAGAAACTTTTTCACAGAGAGAGCAATTTCCCATTGGAATGGGCTTCTCAGGGAGGTGGTAGAGTTCACCATCCCTGGATGTGTTTAAGGATAGGTTGGATGATGAACTTAGTTACATGGTTTAAATGGTTTAGATGATGGATTGGTGTTGGCTAGGTTGTTAGGTTAGGTTAGGTAAAAGGTTGGGTTTGATGACCTTTACGGTTTTTTCCAACCTTGTTAATTCTGTGTAATTCTGTGTATACAGGGATGCTTATTCCTAATGTGAAATGTATCCCTTCTTTCAAGTAGATAGTGCAAATCATGCCAACTTGTTAAAAAATATTTCATCTGTGCTTGGAAGCAAAATGTGAGACCATTTTCATTGTGACTTACAGATAAATCACTTAAATGGCAAGTTTCATCTTGAGGTATTTTTATTGCATGATGATGTTTAAATAATGAAAATGGCTGAATGGGAGATGTATTTAATAAACTGACTTTCAAAGGAAGTCTGAAATCCTGTAGATTGGGGTTTATTTCAGTTAATAACTATACTAGTTCAGTTTCTGAGCTGTGTCATAATATGGAGATGAGAATTCTATTTGATATTGATATCGCAGTGGGTTTTAAAAGATGATTGATGGCACTAATTTTTGTGCTGCTTCACTGCATGCCAACTCTATTAATTACTAATTGCTTTAAAGTACACCTCTACCTATTTGAAACAGGGTTGAAGGCATGGTTGTCCTAAAGTGGCGGGTAGTGAGTGCTGTGAAAGCACGAGTCTTTAATTTACTAGATCAAATAAGGGCTTAGACATTCCTTTCTAAAACACAGCATTTTATATTTGGTGTCCAGCTGTTACCATGGCCTGATTCAGAAAGCTTGTTTATCCTGATGCTTCCAATTTGCTGGAAAATAAGTAACAGGTTTAAGAAGCAAAGTCTGATGGAATAGGACTTCACTATCAGCCCTCAGCTTCCACTGACAATGTATTTCATTGCCTTTAAACTGACTCTGCTCTCCATAGCTCAGGGATGTCAGGGGCTTGAATTGCTCTTCCTCCCATTTCAGGCATAGCACCTGGGCTGCTTAATGGCCTATCACTCAGACTCCCTAAAGAGAAGTTCCAGCTATGCATTTGTATGGCTGGTGGCCAAAGACAGATTGCCCTCTAGGTGAAAGGGCTTTGATTGGCTCCTACTTTTTTTGTAGCTGCTTAATTTCAGAAAAACTGGTTAGAAAATGCCACCAAATTAGAAAGTTGGAACACAATTCCATGTTATAGTATCACTAACAATAATAAGGCAAAACATTGACATCTATTTCCAGCTAGTGTAATTTTCATTTTCTGTGGTTTTTTTGCACTGGAGCAAAAGACAAGAATAGAATATTTCACAGAATTGGGTCGTGGATAATTCTGATTAGATGAACTTTGTGACCACTTCTAAAATATGGTTCATTAGCAGTGGCTCATTGGCAGTGTGTGTCCCATTACTGAGGGTGGTGGAGGGTGATGGATTCTATGGTTGTCTTGCAACAGAAGATGTGAAGCCAAGAGCTAAACTCTATGCAGTTTAAGAAATGAAGTAAATAAGAACAGAAGAATCTGTTTATTAAGTAATCTTTCAGACACTTCTGTTAGCATTTACCTTAAAATATTAAATTTGTCCTTGCAAAAAGGTTTTTCTCACTACTGATCTTTCAAAGTATATAAAAAGCATAAATTTACATTTTGCCAGTTCTTCTAATTTGAACGATAAAGGGAAAGATTAAAGGAAAAAATGGTTTGCTAATCTTGCCTACCACAGTGCCAAAGTCTTATATTTTTGTTTAAACAAATATTCTTGGTTTATTTTATATTTATTAGTATTTTTCAGATTCCATGTCCTTAGTACTGTCCATATTTCCACTGGGGAAAACACTGTAAAAGCTCTTGTCTGTCTCATGTGCTTCAGTCATCCTGGGCTCACTAGGCATGGGCACACAAGCCACGTATTGCCTGGACAGACTGACAGGAGTGCTGATTCCAGAGTCTAGTGTAGGCACTGTGGCCACTTGTCATGAAAACCTGCTGCAATTGGTAAAGAGCATAGGCTAGAGTCTAATGTTCAAAGTAGTTACACTGGCAGAAGTGTTTGCTTACTGCTTCTCAGGTCAGTGAATGAAAGAAACATGAAATACTGCATTTTTCTGTTTTTCTTCCTCTATCATCACTTTCTTCGCACATCAGAACTAAAAGAAAATACTTTGTCCATTACTGAAGAAATTATGGATACAGAAACTAGAAGTAAATATATAATTTTTCTGGATTTTGTTTCTTGAAGAAACAGATCACAAATTTGCTAAGGGTTGCTTTGTACTTTTGCATCCCAAATAGGGACACTGAAGCCAGCAGACTGGACTGCAGTGCCATGGCTTTTCTGATGACACCTTGCCTTTACATTTGATGAGTGGCTCCAGGAAGGAGATGTCTTTGCATCCCTCACTGTCTGAGTAAGAATCCCAGAGCCTGAGGTGAGAATAGCTAAGACTCCATGGCAGTAAGGGATAGACAGAATATGATGCACAAAAAAGTTTTCACAAGTGCCATCTGCCTTCTCCTGTGTTAGATACTTGGCTGTTTGTAACTGTTTAGAACTTGAGGGATGAGGAGGAAGATGAGTGGAGGTGTGTCAGAGGCAAGAGCAAATGTGTGGAGGTGGCATCAAGAAGTCAATTTGAACACATAAACCTGGAAATTTAACTGCAGATTTAGCTTCTATAAATGTAGCTCTTCCAATAAGGAATCATTTGATTTTTGAAATAACTGTGTTTTTTTCATATTCTTTCCTACTCAGCAACATTTAGATCAGTCTTTGCATTTAATGAAGAGTTTTCCTTCTGAAAATGTAGACTGTAAATATCTTTTTTGTGTCCTCCTCTTTGAAAGATAGCTATATGTCAGCCAAAGAGGAGGCTCCAGGGCGACCTTCTAGCAGCTTTCCACTACCTAAAGGAAGCTTACAAGAAAGCTTACAAGGTCACGTAGTGACGAAGATTAATGTCTTGACACTGAAACATAATAGGTTTTAATTAGATATTAGATTCTTTACTGTGAGTATGGTGAGGCAGTGGAGCAGGTTGCCCAGAGAAGCTGTGGATGCCACATCCCTGGAAGAGTTCAAGGCCGGGTTGTGCAGGGCTTTAAGCAACCTGGTCTAGTGAAAGTTGTCTCTGCCCATGGCAGGGGGGTTGGAACCAGATGAACTTTAAGGTCCCTTCCAACCCAAACCATTCTACGATTCTATGCTATGTGGAAATAATATGTGATACAAGATGCCATGATATAATTTACTTTATGTGCAATAGGCCTAGTGTTATTTAGCCTGGCCTGTATTTTTTATGACAGAACATAGAAAAATTGTATGCAACCTCCCACCAATCCAGTGCTGCTGTTGCATGCAAGATGGGCTATGGTTCCTTCAAATGGAAAATAAATGTATTGCCTAAAAAGGACCTGACTTGCAGAATCCTCACTTCATAGCGGATCACAGAATCACACAGAATCACAGAATTAACAAGGTTGTATTATATCATAGAATCCAACCTATTACCTACTACCTAACCTATTACCCAACACCATCCCATCATCTAAATCATGGCACTGAGTACATCATTCAATCTCTTCTTAACCACATCCTGGGATGGTGACTCCACCACCTCCCTGGGAAGCCCATTCCAGTGGGAAATCACTCTTTCTGTGGAAAAGTTTTTCCTAATATGCCATCTAAACCTCCCTTGATGCAGCCTGTGTCCTCTTGTTCTGTCGCTGGTAGCCTGAGAGAAGAGATCGACACCAACCTGGCTACAACCTCCTTTCAGGTAGTTGTAGAGAGCAATAAGGTCAACCCCAACTCCCTCAGTCCCTCCCCATAGGGCTTGTGCTCCAGCCCCTTTACCAGCCTCATTGCCCTTCTCTGAACATGTTCGAGCAACTCAACATCTTTCATAAACTGTTATCAGTGAGGAAGCAGGCTCATTGAATTGCTAGGTGACACTCTGGCTGGACTGTACAGAGCACTTCCCCTGGGACAGAGTGTGCAACTGTGCAGTGTGGTTGTTGGTTTGTCAGCAGCGTGCGTCCATCTGCTCTATTTCCTGACCTAACCAGAGGCTGGAGGAAAACTGCTTTTTTCATTGCTCTCTGTGGATCCACAAATGTTTTACTTGGCAGTATGTGAAGCCCCTTACACTGTCCTGCTGTTGGGAACTGAGAAAAGGTACTGTGCTGGTTTTGGCTGGGGTACAGTTAATTTTGTTCACAGTGCCTAGTATGGGGCTATGTGTTGGGTTTGTGCTGAACACAGTTTTGATAATAAAGAGATATTTTCGTTTCTGAGCAGGGCTAACAAGGAGTCAAGGCCTTTTCTGCTTCTCGTACTGCCCCACCAACAAGGGGGCTGAAGGTGTGTGGGAAGCTGGGAGGAGACACAGACAAGACAGGTGACTCCAAGTGACCAAAGGGATATTCTATACCATATGGCATCATGCTCAGTATGTAAAGTGGGGGACAGAAGGAGGAGGGGGGGAATATGTGGAGTGATGGTACTTGTCTTCCCAAGTGATGGGGGGGAAGCCCAGCTCTCCTAGAGGTGGCTGAACTCCTACCTGCCCATGGAAAGCACTGAATTAATTCCTTGTTTTGCTTTGATTGTGTGTGTGGCTTTTGCTTTCCCTATTAAACTCACTTTAATAGTAGGGAAAACTTTGATTTCCCTATTACCTCAAGCCATGAGTTTTCTAGGTTTTACCCCTTTTACCCTTCCATTTCTCTCCCCATTCCCACTGGTGGAAGAGTGAATGAGCAGCTGTGTGGTGCTTGGCTACTGGCTGGAGTTAAAGGCACTCTCCTGAAAATGAAGTCTATAGTCTTCAGGAAAAAGAAAAAAAGACTACTGTCTTGTAAAAGATGATATTTTCACCAAATAGGTGAAAAGGCACTTCAGTCATATGCCTCGGTTTGGAGTCTGTTTTCTCCATGAGTCATGGGCTTACAATAAGGAAAGAAGTTGGATACTCAGCTGCCTTAGGACTGGGGATCAGCCTGGACAGGTAGCTTCCTTGGTGCCAAACACGAGACTTTATACTGTGATGAGGAACCATGTTCGTAACAACTTTCGCCTGTTAAAAGTGGATCATGTATGTCATCCCTTCAACAGGAGGTCTAATACCTTTGTTAGAACATTTTAGGTAACCCCAAGTCTTACTAGTAATACTTAATAAAATCTCAAACAGGTATGTGTAACTGGTCTCTCAGGTCACTGTTCTGGTAATGTAGACTGGACAGATTATATGGTCAAACAAGTCTATTCCAATTCTTTCCCAAGTAACACAAATAATGGTCATTAAGCTCCATTACCTGAACAGAGCAGTTTCAGCTCCTCCCCTCTTTTCTTCACACTTTTTTTTCACACATAGAGCATTTTTTTCTGCATTAAATTTCATCCATTTTTTTCAGGCTAGGGAGTGCAATTGAATCAGCAGGTTTGCTCTCTGGCCTGCAGAAGGAACATGGTATTGCTCTCCAGTGACCAACTATGAAAGTTACGGCTGTCATTGACGCCAGACAGCTTCCCCAGAGTGTGAGGTTTGAAACATGTTGCCAGTTGTTAATGATTGTAGGTCACTATTATGCCGGCCAGTATGTGAAACATTGACCTATAGAAGACAAACCTAATGTATCTTTACCATGGCCATGAGCCATCCAGGGCTTCTTTTCAAATAAGGTAAGAAAATGATCTGCAGTGTTATTATATTTATATCTTAATGGAGACAATGAGTTGCAATGAGAGTTTTTATTCTTTATTTTCAGTAGTGCAATTCTGTTGCCCTGATACACTGTTACAGGAGACCAATGATTAATGCACAGACAGAAAGGGGATGGCTAAAGTTTGCCTCCCTGCAAAGGCCAGGAGGTCTAGCCAGCCAACCATTAGAAGCTCATTACTTCAGCAATAAAAAGACTGATCCTTTAGTATAGCTCCCTCAGAACTTTAACAATTAGCCCACGTGCAATTATATGCTGGCAGTATAAAGAGGCTGCTGATAAATCACATTTTTTATTTCTAAAGGCAAGAGAGAAGAGAGTTATTAATACACAGCAGCATATGGAATTAATATAAATTGGGAACTAATAGAACAAGCTGCTTGCACCAGTGCTGCCATTGCAAAATTTTGAATAACTTGACAGTAACAGCCAATTCATTGTGTCTGGGCAGGGACCAGATTCTTCCCATATCAGGTGATTTGGCTCAGAGCAAACATGCATCTTAAGCAGACTACAGAGAATATCAGAACTGGCTGGCAAAAATGAAGTTAGAGCAGCTTGAAGCAGTGTCCTGAGAAACAAAGACTGTTGTAAAGTGTAGAGTACTAATTACTCCATTGTATTAGATGCAAACAGGGAGCCAAAATGTAATATTTACTTTGTTAAGAGCTTATAGTTTTCTAGATACTAATGTATAACGTGGTGTATAGTGGATCTCCTAAAAGGTGAGGGAGAACAGTGAGATGTTCATTCACTGGCTTTTCCTTCTGTCTTTCCATGTACTAGGGGCACATCTGCACTGAGACAAGAAGACCAGGGGTTTTCTTTTCCCATTAATTGCCTGACTCTGCTTCTCTGGACTTAGTCTTAAGAAACTTAGTTAAAACACAAGTCTGCACCCAGAGTTGCTTGCTCCTCCCCAGGGTAGTCTTGCAAGATAAACAGTGCTCATGTGATGGAAATAAACTGCAATAGTAAATCGATACACCTACACCATCTCCAAGAAAGGGCTTTAGTGGCCCCAGTCCATCTTGCACAATTCTTGCATATTCTTCCTCTATGTTCTCTTACAGATAGAGTGATTGCCTTTTCTGGAGCTTTCCTCAGCTCATTTCACAGGCCCCCACAGGACACACCATAAGGCTGTTTAGAAATCATCCCAGGGAAATTCTGTCTGCTAATGTAGTTCTTCAGCTTCTGATAATTTCAAACATTTTACCTTGAATAGAACATCAACAGGATATTACACTGATTTTGCTTTCTGATAGGTTTTCTGGCCTGCTTATAGGGTGCCTGGTGGATTAGCACAGAGTCATAGCAAGCTGTGTGTTATGCCCCAGTCCATTTGGTGGCTTTAGGAGAAGGTTGCTCGAATTACTGTGGGGAGCATCTGGGAGAAACAACGAAGTTCCCTTGGAGGTTCATTAACAAATCATTCAATTCAAACTTTGGAACATTAAGGTAGAATAAGATACTTTGCAAATTTAAAAACAACACCCAAAGTAAGACACTTCACAAATTTAACTTAGCAAACAATTTAGGAGAAGAAAAAGAGCGAAAGAGAGAGAGAAAGAGAGAGGTTCTTAGTCACAACCCTTGAATCCAGCGATGGAACTTGGTTTTGTGCTTTTTATCGTGCCAAAGTCCATACACAAGTGGCTCAGCTGTGAAAACTCCCATCCAGGCTACCTGTAAATGTCCTGGTACTCCCCTGGATGGGAGTTTTCACAGCTGAGCCACTTGTGTAAGGACTTTGGCATGATAAGAACCACTATCTGACCTCGAATCATTTGCCTTTTGTCAGCCTCTTCCCTTATCTTGTTCAACACCTACCTTGTATCCTTCGGAGGTGAGTGTGCACCCCCTCTGCATCTGAGCGGTTACTTTGAGCATCGTCAGCAAAACACCCTGATGATCGAGCCATTAACCATTAACATTTCAGTCTCTCACAACATGGAAGGAACCTTGTACCTTTTGAGTCAGTATGTTCACACCATCTTGGCACAACGCTGCAGGGGTCATAGATTTCTGTGTGCCCTCTCAAGTGATTTTAGAAGCATTGTCAGATTTAGGATGATAAATTGCTAATAATGTCCCTTGGTACTAACTTTATTTACTGCTGGAAAAGCAGAGTTAGGGTAGGCAAGATTTCTGCAAAACCCTTGTTCCAGCTTTCAGAAATATCACAAACTTGAGTCCTAATTTTTTGATAACCCAACCAGGTTTGCCATCTTGCACACCACACAATCTTGCACACAATCTATTTAGGATCAATGAAATATAACTTTGAGAGAGGCAACACAGAAAAATGTCAGCTATTCATTCCCAGGATAATTTTGCAGAACTATTTTTTAAGCAGCTGTAAAGAGCTGATTGAATAAACTTTCTGATTTCTTCTCCTTCCCTATTCATATATTACATATTCGCTTTTGGCTCTTGCACGAAATAAAAAGGCATTGTTACTCAAATAAAAAGGCATCGATCTATGTCCTCATACAATTGCATAACTCTGTGTATTCCTATGCTTTCTGTATAATTAACTTAATAGAAACCCTGTTATTATACTTGAATTCTTGAAATTTACAAACCTTGAAAGAACTGACAGCAAAGACTGTCATTTTGTTTTGCCATTTTTTAAATATATAAATCTACTCACTAAATTTTTTTTAGTCAACTACGTAATTTGCATCAGAAATTCAAAAATAATGTAATACAGTTTTCTGAAATAATTGCTTTCCTGTTTTTTTAACTGACTTCAGTGACAGTAGGGATTTTAAGAAGTTAGAAGGATCTTAGTCTTCAATGCAACAAAGGCAACTACACTTAAGCCATGAATGCATTTTGTTTAAAATAAAAATCTATAGGTGAATATAGGGCATTTGATAAAAAAACCCAAACTATTTCTTGCCTCATTTTAGTGGTTGATCTATAAAGGAAAAAGTTTATGAATTTAGGTGAGTTTATAGGTCTAAAGGAAATAACCAAGAGCTGCTGTTGTTCTACCTAACAATGAGGGTCTTTACAAAATTAGTATTATAGCATGTCCCGTCCTCCTGCCCCAAAACAGCAACTCCATTGTGCATAGATCCAAGAGTTCAACTATTGTTGCTGTGGCAATACATGTATCCACTCTTAGCAACTGATTTCTTTTTGTTCTCCTTTCATGACCTGACTTCCTTTTGAGAGGTGAAATGCATACTTTAAAGGCACAGTTTCAAAGCTACAAATATCTGAATCATGAGAAAGTATTTAAGAAAGTATTGTTATGTGCTTGCCTGATTTCATAGTTTTCCCTTTGCATTTGCAGTATCCCCAAAGACATAATATTGAGTTAGACTAACCTTTTGTCTGATCAGGATGTCTGTTCTGTATCTGTGTATCTTCTTCAGAACATATATCTAACTATAGCAGTTAGCAACACTCCAGGGATTTCCACAAAGAATTGCTTTTCTTCACATTGGCTCTTCCTGAGCATTCACTGCTCTGTGAAGGGTCTCTTTCGCTGTCTGCAGCATAGCAGTTACCATTATGTCTTTTTTTAAAAAGAAAATAATCCCACACTCCAAGGTACAAGGCATGAGTATTCTGGGTGCCCTTGCGGGGCAGGATGTGAAACAAAGAACTCATGCACTCATTTCTCTTCAGTGCATGAAGGGCAACTCACACACAGAGAGACTTTCAGAGTCTCGATTTAAGGTGCTGGCATCACTTGACATTTTTAGGTGGCATTTCCAAAGAAAGTGTTGATGTGCACAACACTTAGGTAGTCTCTGAATACCGTTGAATATGCATCTACAAACCTTAGGATTCATAAGCAGCATTCTCCAGAAAAGTTTCAGCCCACATGCAGAGTGGCATTTCGTAGTTAGACAGGCTTAGCAAAGTGTTTCACAGACACACCATGTAATTTCTCAGTACAGGCATACCCTGCTCTTGGAACTGGGAAGAACATTTCTCAAAAGAAGCACCAGGCAAGAAGTACTGACTTAGCTGTGATGTTGGTTAATTCATCAAAGGAGAAACTAAAGGGGAGTGTAGTCCAGGACCTATGCCATAAGCCGTAGTGGAGACCAGAATATGGTCAAGAGATGAACAGATAAGAGACAGATGTAAGATTGACCTATAGTATTTAACAGGCTACAAGCTGATTAGTCAATACCATTATCATATACGGTACATACAGGCATAAATTTAGCAACAAATTTAATGTTTTGATGTACTGCAAGTGCTAGGGACAGCTGAGTCACAGGTGCCATGGGAATTATAACCATGCCTTTCTTGGCTCTGCATTTTCGTTCCTTTACTTCATACGGTCTTTTTTGGGAGAAGAGTCATTTCAAAACCTGAAAAAAAGTCTTTTTGCAAGAAAACTATACAGGTAAAAGTGAGTTGTAACCTGAGAAGCTATAGAGAACAGGAAGTCCTTGAGAAAAACTAAGGAAGATTCTCTCTGGACATGTGTTTCTGCACTGGACTGACTTCATAAGCCTAATGACTACACAGTTATTCAGGATAAAGAATATGCTGAGGTGGTCCTTCAGTGCTTTTTTTTTTTTTTTNATGAAGTAAGATACTAAAACCCCCACAATCCCCAATTATTTTCCCCTCACCTCTATCATTAGAGATCCTGTCGCAATTGTGTAATTTCTTAGACCTTATGCACCAAAGTAATCCTTGATGATGTGCAAACCCTCCAGCATCTCCTGCCAAATGATCTGCCGGAAGCAAAAGTGATGTTGTTAACATAAAAACACCTCATTTCCACCAAAGCATGAGTCACTTTCATCCTCTTTTGAAGGAATAGTCATCGGTGTGTAAATTGCTGTTAAGTTTCACCAGTTTATCAATTCTGTACTCTTCTGACAGCCCATCAAAACATTGCTTTTCTTTCTCCTATCTCACTAAGACTGAACTTCATACTGTGTCTCTTGACCTTATTTAAGCAATTTCCTTAATATCTGCTACAAAGGTGCCTTTCAAGTTTCTCCTTTGCTTCTGGCTGAAGGACACTGTGTTTGATAAGGAAGGGACAGGTAGAACAGAAGGCCAGACACCTGTGCTGGGAAATTCTCACTGCTCCCATTGATGAGGTCCACACTGCAGTGCTGACAAAGTTTTATAGGGTTCAGTAAGTCCCTGAGTAGTCTGGTAATTGACTTCAGCATGAGAGTGGATTTAGGCACTAAACCAGCATCATCTAAATGTTTAAGAGCTCTGAGCAGAAAAATAAAGTGATATCCATCTAAAACCACCTTTTGTGGGTTTCAGTTTGAAACAACTGTGTTCAGTTTTCCTAAATTTGCAAAGATGAAAGTTAACCCAGATTTCAAGGGCCTTTCTAAAGTAACTTTCTGGGTTTGTGCCAGAACCCTGCAGTATGTTGAGAGTGAGGCTATAGCTCTGTTATGGGTCAAGGTCATTGACTAATGTCTTTTCACATCCAAGCTGAAAACCTCCTGGGTTATGTTTTGGATTAGCATTTGTTCTTTTTCATATTGCTCCAATCAGAATACCCTTTCCCTGAAGTACCACTAACAGCAAATATTTTGTTCAGTACATTTCTCTTACTGTAACATATTTGTTGCTGGTCAGGCTTAGCTGTATAAGTAATTCTTTCCTTGGATGGAGGCATGAATGCTCAGAAACCACTGTGCTTGCCTGGCAAAGTGTGTGCTGGGTCTCTGCCTTTTCTTCCAGCTGGAGCTATGGTGCCATCAATATGCTAACTCAAGGCAGCTGAGAGCAGAACTCCCTACCTGCAGCTTTTTAAACTCAAACGTTTTTTAATCAGTTTCCTAATTGGGACCTAGGGGATCCCATTATGCTTTAATAATACATTGGAAAAAATCTATCCTTTTAAAATCCTTAATTATGGGGTGCATTTTAAATGAATTTGATCATAGTGAATATCTACACATTTGGGAGAGGGGGGAGAGGGAGCCGGGTCTTCTTTTATAAATTGGCACACAGAAGTGCTCTGAAATCAGACATAAAATACTCCATATGGACTGTGCATTTAAGGTTTTGCCACTGTATTGATCCAGTCCCCATGCAATGATAACTTGTTTTTTTATTCAATTGTTTTCTTTGTCTTCACTTTATTGATAACCATAGTGATTGTTATATGTTGCTGTGGTTAGATTGATCTGTGTCCCAGGCAGTTTAAAGTACTATATAAGATACTGTGTTGGAAGTTTGGAATTGAAGATATAGACCAGTAATCTGTGTGATATAAATTCCAGAGGCACTACTGGAGAATAAATCTGTTCATCACGCTTCTGTAAGCAATTTCTTCCTAAACTCATCACACAATTGGCAACTGTCCCTGAGCTTGAAGATGAAGAGTTACTGCTACTTAAGACTTTTATCACATAAAGATAAAAGCCCTTTTGTGGCATATGGGCGGGAAAATCAGAAGTATCCCTACATATGCTGATATACTGGCTGTCCATTTTGTAAATCATCCATTTTGTTAGACATAGTTTCATAACACACTAACTAGGAGTTTGGTGGTTTGTAAATTAGCATGCAATTTCCAAGACACTGATTAAGCCCCAAGCAAACATAGGTTTTTTGGTGATGATAGGATTAGATTTTACTAAACGCTATCTTGCACTGCCTTTTCTTGAGTCCTGATAAGGAGCTCAGTAATGTTGTTCCCAGGACTTCAGTGACTGTCTTCATCATTTCAGGTTTAGGTAGTCCCTATACCAACTCTCAATACCAGAAATCACTGAAGTCCAAAGAGCATGCTTAGTGCATGACAGGCACAATGACAATCCTGTGAGACATCAAGACAGCAAATCTCTTGTTCGTATGTTTGTAGCCTATGTATGTTCTGCACTTTTCTCCTTGTTAAATAACTGCATTCTTTGAAAGACAGTAAACAAGCAATAGTATCTGTTAAGAGTTCTTGTAGGGGGATTTGCTCCCACTGAGTATTTGATCTCTGAAGTTGTACTTGAGAGAGTTGAGCTTCTTGAGATTTTGGCATTAATGCTTACCTCTAAATGTCTGATATATATGGTGAATAATAAATATGCAGAGTGATGACAGGGACCCTGAGGTTGTGCCTATAGAATTTAGCTGCCAAGAGACGTAGGAACAGTATGCTTTGGAACTTTATATGGGGTCTGGATTTTGGTCAAGGGGAAAAGATGTGCTGATGGAGAGATTCAGAATCACTGAAAAACTAGCTGCATTGAGAGACATTGCAGGAGCCTGTTTACTTCTGCTAGGGCCTGCCTCTTCTTCAAGTTTTATTTATCAAATGTTATGCTAAAATACAATTGCTTTTGGCATCCGTATTGTTAGAAGAAAAATGCAGTCACCTCTCATAAATAATGTGGTTCTGACATGACTTGGCTTAAAGGAATCTCCCTACCTCTTGCCTGTAAACACAGGGGGAACTGAGTGTGATCTATATATTTGGTTGAACGTCTAGAATTAGTTTGGGCAAGCTTGGACTTAGAAGTGTAAGCAGCATTTGGTTTGAAGGAAGAAAGAGAGGCACTAGTAATAATTTTCTGTGTAATTACTTTTAGATTTTAGCTAAGGAAATCCAGTTGTAAGGCTCCAGTAACTACTGGACAGAGGCAGCTGTGCTGCCAGCTGGGACACAAGAAGGTACAGGAACATCTAATAAATCTGTTCCAGAAAGCTACTTGAGATTTTAGGAATGTAGGATAGTTAAAATCAGTATGTACATGGTGTTACATAAGTGAGAGGCAAAGAAGAGATTAAAGCATTTCTTCTACCCAACCACTCCCACTATGTAAATGTGTGTTTGGTCTTTGGCTCTGAACTGAAAGGAATTATAATTATGTTGTGGGACCTTAGAGAAATCGTAACAGCTGAAAGGAGACCCTGAGGCAAGTACAATGGACTACTTCCCTTGGTGCCAGAAAAGGAAGGTGCCAGGCATGTATGTATTAGAGGGAAGATGGGCCACTGGTAGCCAAATGAACTGAAATATTGTCAAAGGAAGCAAAAGGGAGAGAAAAGATCTAAACAAGAGCCAGAAACAGGTGCAGGGAAGATGCATCACAATTTATCTCAATCTCTCTTCATCCAGGCGGGAGGAATCCCATCTTCTCCATTATCCTAGGACATGAAAGATATCTTAGCATGGGTGGCTTGAAAACTTTATATTCTTATTGCAAACACAGGAGAATCACATATGTATGTCCCTGACAATGTTTGTTCTATCAGCACCTGAATTGGGAAAGCAGTTTCTGAAAAAGCAGCAGCAGACATCATCTGCATGACACATCCTCTTAAAAGAGAAGGCAAGTCCCTCTGTGTGAATAATCACATAACAAATAAAAGCTCCTCTTTCTCAAAATTGTTGACATTCTGGGTCAAATCTGCCTCTGGTATAACTCCCCTGTGTTCAGTGAATTTACATGAGATGAAAAGTGATCCCCTTTGTTTAAGAGACCGAGGCAATTCTGCCCATGCATTTGTCTCGCAGCTCAAAAAACTAGTTGCAACCATGTATCTCTGCACGTCTGTTGCATATTATATACACCTGTGCACATGCTCATCCCTTTATGCATTAAGAAACCAAACTTCAGTTACGTTACAAATTTTAGTGCTACAAATCATCAGTTTAAATGTACTTTGATTATCTGCCTAATCTACTTTACCTGCTACAATTTGCTTATTCATTTTTTTATGTAAACATTATTGTCCCTTGACTTGTGGAGAAACAAGTTTCTTATGGTAATTTTTATCATTAAAAAACTAAACACTATAGATATAGTTCAAGTACCATAATATTATAAATGTGACTATAAAGCAGCAACTTCTTCTATGAATTATCTATTGTTAGTTTTTTCAAGCCATAGCTGCTGACTAGTATAGAGCTTTTGCTCCTCTTTTTTTCCTGTAGTCTAAACACTGCTGCAGCAGAAGCAGCTGAATCCTCACTGCCTCACAGAGGACAGTTTGAAGATTAAGCTCCAGTGCCTGTAGTGATGAGGTGAGGAAGAGCAAGTACCAGCTGGATTGACAACTACTGAAGCTGGATATGAAGCAACAGCACCAGGGCAAACCATAAATTTGTTCTCAAAGCAAATAAACTTTCAGCTACTTAAAAAAGTTTTCCTTTCCAGGCTTTCGTGTCTGCAGTGAGAGAGCAGAAGTATAGGTCTCCAACACAATTTTAATTGCTTTCATTTTCACTGGAATGAACTAGGATGAGACCCACCTAAATATATCTTCAAGAAATAAAGGTCATCTTACTATTCACATGAGTTTAAAGAGATTGAAAGAGGTCAAGTTTGAAATAAGAGACGAGCAAATGAAGAGCTGGTATAGGGTCTGTATCTGTCTTGGGTAGAATATAAGACTGTTGAACTATGTCTCTAGGAAGAGCACATATCCAGCAAAAGCATTCCTCATTAGTGCTTTGGTGCAGATATATCTTCTTATCCTAAATGTCAATTTTTCTAACATTTCTATACAAAATTTTATCTGAAAGTTTATAGGGAAATATGCTGAGAAATTCAAAACAGAGATAATTTTTTTCCCACCAGTGATTACACCCTGAAAATGACTGTCGCAGGTCATCACTGAAGACAATAGTTTCCCAATATATGTAAATAGAATATTCATTTTAGGAATAAAATCATTAGAATTTTTCATAGATACCATCACTATCACTGTTTTCTTTTGGTGGAGGGTTCTTGAAACCTTTTCCTTAAGGTACAAACCAAACAACTACAATTTGAAATAAAGGCTGAGGTGCAGGGGGATGAGTAAAATAATCAGTACTTCACATCCTGTTGCTGTCCTGCTGTGGCACACCCTGGAAGCCTTCTGGGAGCCTGAGACAATTTTAGATTTCAGCCTTTCACCAGGACTTTTAGGGTCGAGGTGCCTTGCGTGTGCAAACTTTCATTGCAGTGACTGGTGACAGTCAGTGGCAGATACAGAACTCTCAAATAGCTGGATAAGAGTTTGACAATTTTCATGTTTCTCTGTCTGGCACATAAATACCTTATTTACAGAAGGAAACTTTGAGGTTTCTCTCCTGTACCTCTCTGATATCTTTCTGTGTCCTATAGAGATGATTTTGCTGTAAAGCCATATATTTAACTGCGATAAATACTGATATTTTCAAAATGTGTAGTCAACTTTTTACACCTACTTATGTAACTGCAGTTGTCTAATTAGAAGCTGCGTCATGGAAGAAGGAGAAGATTGAAACGATCAGCCTTATATTAGGTACTGTAACACAGAAGGAAGATAATGTTGCATGAAATAAAAATGGCTGAATTAGCACTGCATGATGCCACCCTGAAATAAGTGATAGATGTACTGCAGAAAGGTGTCTATCTTGCATGTTCTTTAGAACACTCCACCATGCAATGACTGCTGAATCCAGAGGTTCAATTAGTCAATTAATCTCAGACTGCTTTTTTTTTTTTTTTTTTTTTTTTTTTTTTTTTTTTTTTTTTTTTCCCCCCCTAGGAAAATGAGGTAATGCCAGAGATTTGGTGCTGTAAGACCATCTTCCTTTTCTCCCTTCCGATTTTTCAATGCATAGACTCAGGGTACGATTAATGATTATGAACAGTATATTTAACAGGCATTTTCTATGCTAGAAACTTCATGATGCAAGTTAACTTAAAGCACTTCATCTACAATGTGGCTTTTTTCCCATTGCCATTAGAAAGGTCTGTGGGACAGCAATGAGATGCTCCAGAGAACAGGAAAATCTGTTGAAAAGGTTTGTGATAAAACTACTTTTAATTTTTTTTCAGCTGCTCAGCTTCATGACTTTCGCATCCAACTACAAAAGCTGTAACGCAACACTGACAGAAGTGAGAGTTTCTCCCATCAATTTGTATTAGTGTAGCATAGACATTTAAATACTACATTTAAAGAATAGGCAATTTCTTTTTATGATAAATTGTAAGGCTTATGATCTACTTTTTTGAGAATTTTCAGACATGGCTGAACAAAGATAGATCTCAGACCTCACTTTGTAGTGGCTATTTTGTTTATGAGAAAGATATCTGGATTTTATTCTGAGCTGTCAGGAGCTGCCCCTTCTACTTCCCTAACTGTTGCTCAAGCAGATGGTATTATATTACTGCTAGTAATAGTAGTAGTATTTACTGTTACTAAATATGATCATAGTTATAAGAGTGGTCAGAACTTTACAGGTCTTAGTGGAAGAGAGACTGCGATCCACTGCACAGCATGGCACACTAAGAACCCTCTCCTCTTTTGTTGTATTAACCTTAATGGTATTTCTCCATCTTCCATAAAATAAACATAGAGCTTCATTACACAGCAAATTGTAAGGCTTCAACATGACAATGCCACTATTTTCAAAATAATTTAAATAATTTTATTGATTTGACAACAGGAAGAAGTTGACAGGTAGGGATGGAATATTATGTCATTGTATCCAATTTCCTTTTTTTTTAGGGATAATATGTTGTAAAACTAGATACATCTTCTATTATAATTTACCTGAACATAAAAAGATGTATTTACAGCCTTTACAGCAAGACAATGCATTCTGCTCTCCATTACATGGTAATAATTTTAGACTAAATCTTGCTTAACCAGTCTAAATAGGGTGACACAGTGGAATATTCTCAGCATTCAAACCTTTGTTTAAAGTCTAACAAATAAGCACTATATTTGAGAATGGTTGCATCAAATACAAGTTAAATTGGACAAGTGTGTTAAAATGGTGTAGTCCTATCAGAATTCTTTATGGTCTGCATTATTGGTCAGATAAGATAACCTCTCAATGTCTTCTGTGTGGTGTCATAACGAAATACCTTCATAAATGTGACGTAGAGAAAGTATTATTCAGTTGCATCCAACTCTTGGAAGGTATCTGATGGTGAGGGAAAGCTCTGCAAAAAAAGTCACTGTCATTTTTCATGGTTGGGGTTCAAATATTGACTGTTTTATATTTTTAACTTTAGAGCTGTGACCTGTTTTTTAACCTAATGTGCCAGAAGGTCTGAGACATGTTGATTGGCAGGAGAAAATAAAGATGATCAGTAAGATCTGAACCTGCAAATTCCTGGTACATGTTTATCCCTGCCAGTGTGACTCCAGTTAGAATAAATGAACCAAAAACTGTTGCAAACCTAAGCAGACAAACGTTTGAGAACATGTGAGAGCTCATGGAATAGTGGATTATTTTTTGAAGTGCAAGTATTTTTGCATCAATCCACCTCCCAGGATGAATAGAGTTTGTTCAGCAACAGAACTGGAAGACTCAAGTTTGAGAATGCTCCTGGAAATATTCCTCATAATGGAAACAATGGATTCATTTTCCTTCGAATCTAGAATTAGGTCAGAACTAGGGAATAAGTTTTAAAGGTTTTGAGGTTTTGTGTAACTTATACTATGGACACAGTTCTATCTAGAGTGCATCTCATTTGCTGGGAGTCCTGAAAGCAGGGCGAAATGTTGGACCTTTAAAAAACCTGGACTTATTCTTCTTTAGGATACACACTTGCTCTATAGCCTCTTGCAACGCATTTCTATTCATTTTCTTTGCATTCTCTCCTCTCACTCTGTCATGCCTGATGCAGATTAGAGGAAACCTTTGACTGACCAATTATAAGTGTTTTTTATAAATAGGAAACTTTAGAAGCAGGGCTTTCAATACCTCTAAAAATTGGAGAACACTGGAATGATATTTAGAATAACATGAAGTTCAGATAGATGCTGACAAGAAAAAGCTTATGGCCCCATCACTTCTGCAGCAGAGTGTAGTCATCACACAGGCCTAATGGACATTTGTAGGACTGAGGAAACCACAAAGTTTATTGAGCGGAAGTGGGCTATTTAATTTTTGTGTCTCTTTTTGACATTTGTTTGAATATATTGTGCACCTTTCATTGTTAGTATTCAAAGTTTTTGCAGTCTTCATTGACTGCCTGGAAAGAAGCAACATTGATTTATACTATGTGTAAAAGGATCATTGTAGTCATAAATGAATTGCATCCGTTTCTGGAGAGAAACACAGCAGGAGCTTCACTGAACACAGTGGTTCTAAGCAATAGCATGAGGTAAGATGAAGAGCTCATCACACATTAGGAGAGCAACAGAAAGAATGGTAGTAGGTAAGAATTAATATATTTGGGATAGCCCTTTTAAGAAAGGCATAATTATGAAACATTGTAAATGGTCAGAATATAGAAGCATAGCGCACCTTAAAATCAAACTGCTAGTAACTTGGCAGAGTGTGACCTTTATTGCATTTATGAATTCATAAATTAATTATTCCTGAAACCAAATCATAGTAGAAATGGCCTTGAAAAAGTGAAGACTGGATGTAAGAAGGGATGCAGAAGTACACTTGTGCTATCCATATTAGTCTATCTCTTTTTCACACATTTTTTAAAAGCACATCCAGCTTTATGTAAATGCAGTGACAAAACAACATAAGCTGATAAATAAAATAGCAGAAAAAAATCCCATTTGAAAAATCTGACTCTGCTGATACCCTGAATGCTTTGATTATTGTCCTTTTTTTCACCATGGCTTGAAGAGGAAAACTAAGTATTTTGATCCCCCTGAATTTTCCTGTTGTTCATATTTCCAAAAACACCTGCTAGAGCCCTCTGTGCTGATTTGCTTTTTAAATTCAGTGTTCAATGGCCCTTGGTTTTTTCATGATGGATGTGATGGTCTAGTGATTGTGCATGGGATAACAGTGTACATCATGTAAGCATGAATCACATTTTTTCCCTGCAATTGTATCTGTCAGATTCTAAAAGGTGGAGGGGAGGAGGAGATTTTTTTAACTATCTTTTTTCTTTTTTTTTTTTTTTTTTTCTCTCTGCAGTGGCGGAGCACTTGTTTCAGCTCTCAGGTGCAACAAAGGCTAAAATTCAAACGGTGCAGAAAATGAATATTATGTAGATATTCCCATGGTGATGCAGAAAATTTAGTGAAATTTTCAAAGGGCTTTCTGTAACATATATTGTACACAGTGAAGACTCTTCATTATGATTTGGGATAATTTATAGTAGCTGCTTAATTCTATTGGCAAATTTAATTGGATAGATTATTCATCTTTTTTATTGTCTCATTGCCACATAATATTTTTGTTCATTATTGAGCATCTGGAATTGCATATATGTAGCTTTTGCCATACAGGAGAAGTATTATGAAGGGAAGGCAGAGGACCAAGTTGCGTTCCTTCCTTACCTGTAAATCGGGGTGGTACTTTGCCCATCATAACAACACAGCTTTTGGTGCAATATGTATCTTACACTGGATTTATCCTGTGTCCTGCAAGGAGGCAGTGGCTCTAGCTTCAGTGTCTGTATGGTTCAGTAGTGTGGCTAAGAGATAAATTGCCAGAGGACTGGCATGCCAGATACCCTTCTTTCTGCTTCTGTGGCTTCTGTGATGGGATGAGCATCATGGAGTACTGGCTTAGGAATTCTTCTGTTTTGAATTAAGCTTTATTCCAAGCAAAGGCCAAAACTCACTGTTGTTGGCCAGGATAAAGCATCAATCTCCTTGATCACATGAACTGCTGGAAAAAACATTTCCCCATGTGGGGGCTGAGAACATTCTTGAAGATGCTGGCAGCTGCCGAGGATGGAAAAATACAGCCCCTCCCCAGGGACGAGAAGAAAGGGGTTCAGTGCAGGAACAGCAAAGCACAGGAACAACAAACCAGCCAATCAGACAGTGGTCCTATGTCTAGGTAGCACCAACGGGAATGAAGGCTATGTTTGAACTGACCAATCCGGTTATTGGGTGTGAATGTCTAAATGGGCTATAAAAAGCTGTACCATGAATAAATAGGAGTTTTCAGCCTCCAGAATTTGGACATGCAACAGCATGATCACATCTCCTCTTATTTCCACCATGACTAATTTGAATTACCGGTCGGCAGGCCCTGTATTCCCATACATCTCCTCAAAACACTGTAAAACACTGACCAAATACATGTAATGGTCTATAGTCCTCCAGAAGCTTTGGATGAAGGGGACTTCTGGTTCAGTGAGAAATAAGAAAGAGACATACTGAATCAAGGACCTAAAGAGAAGTAAAGCCTGAGCAAGAAAAGAAGACTTTAGAAAGAAAAAGCTACTCTGAGCCTCAGATAACCAGTCAAATTATTTGTTGCTGTTTGAACAGCCTTTGACAGTGTCTCAAGGAAGACCACCTACCCATGCTTGCCTCCATACAAAGAATGAAATATTTAGGCAACAGATTTATAAGGAAACACTTACCTGAAGGAGAATTTATAAAAAAATACCACCACAAACTCCAGGGCTTTCCCGTGTGTTTTTTCCTCTCTCTTGCCCAGCAAGTTTCTGTAAAATTTTAGTTCCTATTTTGTTACAGAGTTAGTTTGCTCTATGGAGAATATGACTGTTGAAGTGTAAAGCAAGGGAGGTCTACAAAGATCTTTCTTCTCAGGCATTGGTGGATCAGCTCCTGGAGGAGATGAGGGAAGAGAGAGTATATTCCTGGGAACGCTTTAATGCTGTGTCAATGAAGACGATGATTTGACTTTAATGACATGCTAGGGCATAGCATCATTGCTATTATAACTTATATTTTAGTACTTTTTATACCACAGATTTTTGTGTAGAATAAAGAGGATGACATGCTTAGATGTGATATTTTTATGAAGTTGTAGTACCAGAAATGCATGTTAGCCATATAGATTGGCTTGCATTTTAATCAATTTAGAAAGGACCCACATGGTGTAGTATAGCTATCAAAGATAAATGGTATAAATATTAAAAACTTGACTTTATCACTGTGCTTAGATAAATTAATTTAAAATTATTCCACCATACATTTTCAGGTTATGTAATAAAATGAAGTTAAAGACTACTAAGCTCAGTTGACTTAGACACTGAGAACAGTTTAACAAGAGCTGAACAGAAAAGGGGAAAGGCTAATTAATTTTACTTCTCAGTTCTCTGCAACCACTGTGTAGATTGGTATTGCTAATGGAGACTGCTATATAACACTAACAGAGAAGAAATATGATCTGAGATCAGGAAGGTGTGGGTCTGATCTTTGCTGCAACCTGCAGTGGAGTAGTGTGAAATTCAGAAGTTATGAAATCCAGTGTACCTCTTGCTGGATAGTAGCAAAAATTATATAGTTCCACTGCTGAAATGTTTTCATGTCCTTTCCATAGTCTGTCTTTCAATACACGGTATAAAAGTATGCTTTCCTTCCAGATTTCGTTTAGAAATATCTGCAATAATTGAAGGCTTGTCTGTTCTTAGACTCAAAATCTTTCATGTCCTGCCATCGTCCCTAGCCTCCATGCGCACAACGAAGTTGCAGTAGGAGAGCTCAGCTCCTGGCAGTGCCAGTGGCGATAGATGGCAGCAGTAGTCCACTGTGGAAACCTAGACACAAAATAAGCAATAGGAAGCAGATGGGCTCACAGGAGGCTGGCATTTTAAATGTCATTTTATTTTTTTTTTCCCCTGGCACATCTCTGGTTCTGATTTTCTCTTTAGATCGCCTACATATTCTATATCAACTATCCAGAAGGATTTTTCATTTTATTTGCTGATACACTTCCACACAAGGGTGATTGATAGAAGCCCTGAACACGTACCCCTCAAACCATAAGTACAGGAGAATTGGGAGGCTCAGATTTCCCTGCAAAACACTTGTGTTTATTCTTGTTTTTCCTAACACTTCCCTCCCTGATACCTGCTTACATACCAAGGTTTTTCCAAATGACTTATTTGCTTACTTATTCTTCTGAAGCTGCTGTTCAGCATTAGAACAGAAAACCTGGAGGAACTGTTTGTTTTCGGTTTTGAACACTTTCTTTAAGTCCTGTAGCTCAGTACCATGGCTTATAATGAAGGGGAGAAGAAATTTTCTTTATTTATACAATGAAGCAGGATCCCACAGGACGAAAGGATGGCCTTTTTTGTAATCTTACGAGGTAATACAAGGTTTTGAAGTATGGTCATTTTGGTCTCTCAAGTGACCACAGTGGCAAGGGATTTAGCCATTGAATTTGTCAAGTGGATGATGTACTCCAGGACTACGAACTTTTCCAGACTAGAGGCCTGATTGATGTCCAGGCATACTCCACTGGGTATGGAGCTCACAGGAGCAATGCTGCTTTTTTCACTCTTCTGTCATTTAAAACACCTACTTCCAAAAAATAGCCTGCATAATACAGGAGGTTGGATCTAGATGATCTTTAAGATCCCTTCTAACCCTAGCCACTTTATGAGTGTATGATCCTATGATACACAAGTCAGGCATATGAACAACTACATGTAGAGAGTCAGAGATAGTAGCTGAGAACAGAAGTCAAGACAGTGCCAATGTTTTACATACCAAAAAATATAGAGAATAAATTGTTTAACAAACAACATAGTGTGAGGCTGTTCACTCTTGTTGGACTCAGGGTGCTGTCTGACTCCAAAAAGGCAGGCTTATCCCTGATTCGTCAAGTTAATGCTCTTGTCATGAACACTCCCACTACACCTATCTTATAAAGATAGCTCCTTGAAGCAGGGTAGTTCCTGGCCTCCAGGCAGTGGCTCCCGTGTAAGTTGTCTCATATAATCATAGACTTCTGTGGATGATTTTGCAATTAAAAATTACCTTTCTCTGACAAACCAATTTTTTGTGGAGGATGTGACTCAGTCTGTTGTTTAGAGGCTGGATACATATAAAAGAAGACACATAAATTACCTTCACTCTGTCATTAAGCTTTAGAAATGCTCATTAAGATGTAGAATTATGTGTTTCAGAGAGAAACAGTGAGACTGAAGATTTCACTGATATGCAAAATAAAGCTACCAGCGCTAAATGTATTCCTCAACAAGAGCAGCTCTGAATTGCACTTGATGGTTGCAAAGGGTGGCAGGAACCTGGGGTTGTTTAGTGTCTCAATATTAATATTGGTTTTATACTTTCTAACCCTGTTCACAACAACTAGCACTTGGAGATGTGTATCTATAGTCTACTGCCAAGGGGTAAAGAATGCAGGTTACAGTTAAAAGATTCCAGATTATTAGAAACAACTTTGAAGGGTATTTGAAAGTACCATTAAAAATTAAAAGGAATCTAAAGTGTTCCTTAAGGCAGAGCAACCAGCAAATCCCACTGCATTACCCTAAGCACGGTGGCTGGACTTCCATCATAATTAGCCATGCATCTTCATTATCTGGACTATCTCTTACAGGTTAAAATCTCTATTAATGCCCACTTTGAAGAAGAAGCTTTTGAGAAGTAAAGGTAATATCTGTGAAGGTTGTACTGAACAGCCTCAGTAAGAATGGAATTAGCACTCCAACAATTCTAAGACATTCCTGCATGTGACTTATCCAGAAAATTCTTCATTTACATAATTAAAAAGATGACAGACTCTAGTCTTGCATTCTCTTACTGTTTAACACAGGGGAGAAAAAGGTTAAGAAACATTTTAAAATACACAAAGAGCCTGTAACTTTCCCTGGACTGCCTGAGGTTGGTTTATAGATGTATAATACAAACTTGACTACATTTCTATGTCCCAGGAACACACTTTAGAAAATGATAAACACAAGTATAAAAGACAGTGACATAGGGATAGCTGAATATGCAGAGGTGATGGAAGATAGCGAGTTTGCCTAGATGGCAAAAGCTGTATTGAGGAAATCTTTGAGATCTGAACAGGAAACACTGAGCTACCTTCATTGCAGAAATTAAAAAAAAAAAATCTGCTTGTTTTCGGCAACCTCTTACTCTACACAAAATAGGGATCTCTGTAGATGAGTAGAGAATCTGCCTTTGTAGTGTAAGCAATAGTGATTCTGATTGTCAAGCATGGAAAAGAGGGCTTAGGCCTAGTTGTCAGCTAAAATTGTCATCAGCTTAATTACTCTGTGGTGCATTTTAGTTGGATATTATTTGTCAAGGAACAGAGAACAGATTAGGATGAGAAGAAATGAAGACAAGATAAATAAAAGTGCATTTGAAGTGTGTTCCACTAAATCCGTGAAACATATCTGAAAATAAGTGTGAAAAACACCAACCAGCAAAACACTCTGGTAAATGTAGGAATAAAAGGGAATGGGAGAAGCCAATCTGAATTAGGTCTTGCACAGGGCAGCAGTAGGTTCTTAAAACATTTAGAGAAAATATAAAAATAGAAAAAATGAATCATTCTTCAGTGAGGATGAGATTGAGATGGTCATTTAGATACTCCTGAAAACAAACACAATCCCTTGCTACAGTTTTTTTATTATAATAGTAATGGTGTTGTTGATATTATGGATATAGACAAAATCTAGTAAGGGTGAAGGAATGAAGGTTGAAAATACTATAGTGAGTTAAACCCAGAACTCAAGAGCATGAAATATTTCAGCTGGGAGACTGTAGCAATATGTACTGGAGACTTGAAGTCTGTGCTACAAGTCAAACATCATAAAAGATAAAAAATAATACAATTAAAAAGAGGGGAAATGTTGTATAACCAATAGACACAGACTATTAATAAAAATATTATTTGAGAGCATAATTAAATACATCTAGGAAGTATGAAATGGGATCAAATGTCTCATGCTGTTCCACTCTGGATGATTTTTTTACTTTTGCATTGGAGGGTCTGGGCTTTTCCCTTTTTCCTTTTTGTTTGTGTTTGTTTTATGGTGGTAACATAATTTGAACTGTAGAAGAACCACTAATTTGGACACAGATAATTAGCAAATTTCCTCAAAGATTAGTCTTGAAGTCAGTCTTGTTTGAGATCAATTAATAGCTATGACAAAAGTGGAAAGAGCTTCCTGATGAAACAACAGCTGTGGAAATACACTGGAATGTCATTTTTATCCACAAGATAAATACATGATCAGAAACAAGAGGAGACATGAAGTAAACTCATGGTTACACGTCAGGTTAAACGAAGTTAAGAGGGATATTTCTCAATGCATTTCCAACAGAAGGAGGAAAGTATCAGTGCCATTAGGAAAGCCACCGGTGAGAATTTTTAAGTGCATGCCTGTATAACTTTCTTACTTCCTTACCACATTCAGGCAAGATTAAATAAAACTAGAGTAGGGATTTAAAAGTTTGTTATGGCTGAGCCAAACAAAATAGGGTGGGTAACACTGATACTAAACAGCAGATGCTGAAGGAGCCATTTAAGTTGTTAAGGGCAAATTCAGTGGTTGGGATTGCTTGAAGAAAAATCTTACAGAATATCTGTTCATCTGTTGTCAAAACATTTAAAAGCAGCATCAATTCCCTCTGTCATGGACAGTTTATTGAAAAGTGGCACGTTCCAGCATGCAACATGCTCTGCAGAAACAGATGGTTCAAAGGACTGAGATGCTGGTACCAGACTCATGGTACCATTGAATTGATGCAGACAACAATCTGCAAACAAGATGGGCCTCAGCAGCCCAGACAGTGGCTGGTTATGGGATAAGTCTGGAAGTGCTTCAAGCAACTACGTCACTGGTCTGGTTATCCGCATTAAGAATTATGGATGACAAACAAACACCAAAAAGTTGGGGTTTAGTTCTTTTCTTTATCCATTAAACTGAGTGGCAAAAGGCGAATTCTAAGGGGACATGCTAGCTTCTCTGGTCTGTCTGCAAGGAAATTGGAGTGTTTTAAGTGGGCCTACTGTTTGAATCTGATATTGTTGAAGTAATAGATAGAGAAATGGCAGAAAAACATCCATGTGAATGAACTAAAGACATAAAAACAGGTCCAACACGGTTGTGTGCAACATGTGCTGCTCATTCGGTTTATAGAACTTAAAGGCTGAGAGGCAGGGGAGAAGGATGAGAATAAATGCTGCGACATTTAAACCAAAGTTGAATTCACTAGGGAATCTTTTCCCCCGGAAGAAAATATGTTTTCTGAAGTCTTAATTCTTCACAATGCCTTACTTCCTTGAGATTGTCTTAATTAGATAGGAGAGTAATATAGCAGCAGAGTAAATTTTGGAGCAGTCAGGAGTGGAGCTGGCAAGTAGCTCTACTGAGACTGCACCTGGTGCATCATACTCAATCAGGTAATGCCTAAAAAGCTAAGAAAATCAGGTATATTCTTACTTCATGCTTTCTGGTACTTAACTATCTATCCAGAAAGCACTCCCACTACATCAGAAAGCTTTCAAATATGCAGAGGGTGTAGCATCTGACTTGTGTAGCAACAACCTAAATAGAGAAGGCAGAAGAAAGGATGTGGTGGTGTGGGTATTTGTAGGGAAAAAAAAAACCAACAAAAAAACCAACAAAAAATTCCCTTCAGGGCACAGAGCAAAACCCAGTGATAGAGCCAAGAATAGAAACTCAAATTTCCCAATCTATCCTTAATCTCTAGAACACAATAGGATCTTCCAAACTGTGGCAATTTTTAGGCTAGTTGCCTGCAAGCTACCACAGAGTTACACTTACCACATTGGAGGGCTGAAAATGCCCACTGTTACTACTAACACAACTAGCTAGGAGTAACCCATAGCTACCCTGGAGTAGTGTCCTGGTGTCCTCCTATTCAAGCCTTTCCTCCCTCCATCTCTAGAAAATGTATAGACAATACCATGTGGAAAGTGATGGCTTGACAAGAGAGGCTATTGAAAAGCAAATATTAAGGCCTCTTTCACTTAGCCTTATTTATTCCAGTACACTTAATATTTCCCATTAGCTGCTGAACAGATGTAATGGCTCTGACATTAATGAAATCTGTATAAAGTGCACATGGTTTAAGTGGGCACAGCCTAAAATGCACAGCATAAATGCGGAACACACTTTAGCGCACTGATCCTTCCTAGAATGTTAAGCACTTCTCCAGTCACTGTGGAACAATATTTCACAATAGCTGAGGCTTGGACTAAAGTTAGAAAGACTTCAAAGGAATAAAATATTGTCTTCTCTTGCCTTTAATGTCTGTAGAGTAATCTGTGTAATTTGGTGCATGTTTCCCTACTAAACAAGTCCAAATTAATTCATTTTTTTAAGGCTAGGAATCTGCTGGCAAAGTTTTTATGAGTAAAGGAGGCAGCCTTGCATATCAAAGGGTTTAGTTACTGCTGAACAAGGAAGTAATACTGTGGATTTCAGGTTTTACCATTAAGGATTATTACAGATTATGACAACACTTTTAGCTAAATACTCCCAATCTGTATTTATCTGAAGGCTATCACTTGTATAATGGTATTCACTTCTGTGAATTATCCTGGCTGTTCTCTGCTTTATTGCATGTGTTTAGGGAGGCACTGGAGGCTTTGTAAAGGA
Source organism: Serilophus lunatus (assembly GCA_013399895.1). Classification (NCBI taxonomy): domain Eukaryota; kingdom Metazoa; phylum Chordata; class Aves; order Passeriformes; family Eurylaimidae; genus Serilophus; species Serilophus lunatus. Next base: position 643,283 of record VXBA01005482.1, read on the forward strand.
GGATAAACATTCTCTGACATTTGCCATCTTTTGAATTCTCAGCTGTCTCTACTACCTTTGAGTTCAGCTGTCTCCATGCTTGATACTGGTTCGTGAGGTGCTGGACCGTGACAGAAATAGGACATCAGGACAGATCATTTCCGCTGAAATAACCTCTATGTGGATAAGGATTTCTTCCTAGATGAACAGGGAGAGATTTAGAAGACTTGTAAATCCTCGTCGTTCTCACTTTAAAATCAATGAGAAACAGGGAATTTCTAGACTAAGAGAAAATCTTCTAAAAACTAACAGCTTTTTCAGCTGAGTACTGTGGGAGTTACAACCTCTTCCAAGAGTCAGCCCTTCCTCAGCTCCCATGCTCTGCAATCCAGTCTTGATGTTTCCTTTTGCTATGACGTTTCCTTTTACTATAAAGACACGAGGCTTTATAGCTGTCTGAATATATTGGTACCCAGAACTGTTACGGTATTTTGGCATGTCATGAAGATTATCAAATGTCTGCTCCACATGTAAGTGCTAAAGGGAAGCTTTATTGCTTCATCCCGTGAGCAAATAAGTAAATTATCAAGAGGTTAACACTGTGGATGGTCCGGGAATTGAACTTTCATCCACCAGTTTCAGATCTAGTGAGCTAAAAATTTATTGAGGCCCTGACAATACTTTCTAGTTAATATGGAGGACTAAAAAACTCAGTAAAAATGCTGCACCCATAATAGAGTAAGACTTTGCCTGACCGTGCGGTCTGTTAAATTCCTTTCTCCCCTTCCATGAAAAAACTGTATTTAGGTACTTTACAGTGTCCAGATGCCTGTTTTTTGACATTTTCTGGTTACAAAACCAGACGACTTATGTCAGATCAAAAATCTTACATCCTTCAGGTATTTTTATCTCATCTAATCTCCATTTAATGGATTATACACTGTACTTGGAGTAGGGGTTTGAATTTAATTATTCTTATTAAGATATTTCCATAGTTGCTCCATTCTTTTCCATTTTGCAAAGGACTGTGCCATTGGCGGCTTTGCTAAACAATTACAAAAATTTTTTCAATTATGCTACAAATAGAAGACTCTAACACTTAATATTTAGAGTGGAAAATGTTCTTCTTTTACTCCATGACAGTTTAGATGTGCAAGCATCCTTTGGTACTATTGTTTTTCTAAAACATTTATAGAGTGGGATCAAATCACACACATTTTAGAGACAGAGAGACATCACCTGCCCCAAGACAAGGCAAGCCAAATGTAAGACAAGACACTTGACAACAGATCCACTTCAAGAGTCTAGGGGAGGAGAGAGAGAAGCATATTGGGAGATAAGCTCCAGAATGATATTTCAAATGTATGACAGCATGTCAGATTCATGACACTCTCAGTGGGAAGGGAAATCATGTGCAAGAATTAGGACCTTTGACTGGAAGCAAGGGATACAGGGACAGCTGTGCTTTGCAACAGGTGTGTTGCAAAGCCCTTCAGACACTGCTGTCAGGATAGTTTTCATGGGAAGTGAGAAGCTACATCTGTCTAAAGTCAGACAAGGTGTGGTGAAAGCCATTCTTTCCCCAGACTTGCCAAGACATGGAAACAGAGCTTCTTATCCTATCTTTCATTCCAAGTGGATTTTCTTCCCTTTAACATGTGTATTGTTTATGTATCCTAGGGACAAGTCTAGCAGGAGTTAAGAGAAGTCAGTAGTGACCTTGTTGCTCCTTGCAGTTCATGACTTGATCATGTTCACATAGACAGAGATATCAGGAACCTCTGGAGCTAGCCCTCCTTTTTACTGGAAGAGAGGCAGGAGACATGAAAAACAGACCGATTAATTAGCTCTTATGCAGCAGTAGTGTTACTAGTTAGAAGAATGAAATGGAGAGATCAACAAGAGTCAACATGAGATCTGTGGCCTTTGGGATGAATATGTCTCCTCTTGACATGGGTTTGAATGAACATCTCACCCAGGTGAATTAGCCAACTGCATCTTAGTTCCAAGAGAACAGTAGGTGTGACTGACAGCTAAAAGACAAAAGATGAGAACTGTATCCTCAGGAACCTGCAAGCCATTGTTTCACTGCAGTTTTCTGCTAACAAGTAACATGTTGTGAAGGAAAACTAATTGTATTATCTTCCATTTATTCAACATGAGAGGAAGACCTTGGTCTCAATTAAATAGGATCTGGGGGAAGTGATGCTGGAGAAGGTTCAGTGCTGATTGCAAAGTCACTGGAACTCTGCCCCACTTATTCCACCTACTTTCTTAAGGTCTGAAACCCTCACATACCATGTAAAGAAATGCAATGTTTGGACTTCAGAATTCCAGAGAACTTTGTGAATATGTGTGGTTCGTGCTATATGCCTTCTGTTGGTGAAGTTTCTGTGAGGCTTACATTAAAGCATATGGTGATGGGGCAAATATGAAAATATGACTTTGTGTTTGGGCCCTATGAACTCCTCTTATGCTGATGGTGTAATTAAGACAACTTTGTGCTTCGGTCACTGTGGGAGCAAAGTTTCTTTTTTTTGGTTGAGGATGAATGGCTCTTTAATTTGTGCTGAAGCTGCCCTCAGAAATGGTATGGCTCAAGCTAATGAATTTTAAACTGATGGTCAAAGCAAGGGGAAAAGCGTGAGTGGATTTATTAGCTACAGATCTGTGTAAGACAAGATGCCCTTCCTACATTAATCATCTGTTGTCAAATTATCTGCAGAGATTGTTTTTGCTAACCAAAAGCAGGGGAAGGAGAGGAAAGATGGGGAACTTTTCCACAGTGGACTTAGATGGAGTGTGCTATATAGATGGACCAAAAAAGCAGGTGCTAGTGACAAATGCATGCACAAAATAGTTTCTTGCATACATTCCAATTATCAGGCTGAGTGAAATGGCTACTATCTTGAGATGCCAAGGGTGAGTGTTTATTATGGCAGTGAAACTATAAAACCTACCATGACAGTGAGAAAGGAAGTCAGATCACAGCTCTGACTGGGGCCATCTGTTTTCAAGTCTCAGTTTAGCATCTTTGTCAGGGAAATTTCTATGTCTTTGCACCTGGTTACCTGTGAAGTGCAAGATAATTTTTATAGTGATAGCAGTTTTAGAGATTGAGAGGCCCCAATAATGCCGTGTTTGTTAAAGGTTCATAAAACAAGCTTCATTGAACCTGGGATAGAGAACAGAAACCATTTCAAGTACTTGAAAAGCTATAGAATGTTTGTATTTCCTAGCTATGAAATCTTTTCAGAAAAACCCTTGTCACACATAGCATATTTAGCTGTGTCTTAATATTTGTGGGACAAATCCCCTGGACTAGTAGATCTTTGGTTCCATGACTTGCACTTCACCAAGAAAATCTGGAACAAAACCTGTGGTTTTCCTATTTGAACTAAACCTGAATGTTATTTTAGCTCTGGGATATGTTTTTTTTTATGACAGACTGTTTGTTCAGTTTGAAAAAGCCTACTATGGTGCTTCCTTACGAGTTGTAGAAGAATCTGAATTCTTACACTATGATTTTTAATAAATGTTACTGAGGCGATTGATGAACACTTAACACAGTATGAAGGATAAATTCTTTGTAGCAGAGATTATAAACTACGTATCTAAAAAGAATTTATTTGAAAAAAAAAGCAAGCTAGAGCTGCTAAAGAAACAAATATATGACTCAATGAAATATAACTTCTAGGATAAAATAAGCTGAAAAAATAAATTTGCCTTTTTTAATTGGCTTCTGTCTGTGTATGCATTAGTGCAATCATTTTAATTTTAAAAAGTTACATACCAGGTAGCCAAGCATTTAAACTGTACCCTTGTAAATCTGCATGGATTTGATTCCCATGCCTCACAACATCAGTTTTAGTTCATGTTTTCAAAAGCCACCCCAAGTTGAAGCCTTACACAACTGGAAAGGGAAGGGTGCAAGCATTGTTTTTGGACCACAACTGAATAAAACACTGAGCAACTTTGTCTAATTTCAGTGCTAACTTTGCTTTGATTAGGAGCCTGGTCTGAAGAGTTCCTGAGGTCCTGTTCAACCAGAGGAATTCTGTAAAATATTGAAAAAGCTACCTGTTGTAATGATGCCTCTTCAGGCAAAGACACACACATATATGCACGTAAACAAGAGATACAGGCCAAAGCTGTGTCTTAGGGCATAGCATTGTGACCCTGAAGTTTCAAAATAGTGTAAGCTATAAAGAAACAAACCCATAAAAAAGCCAGTAATATCATGAGAAGGAAACAAAAGATTCTCTGAATGTGAGTTTGAAGCACATGGAGACTCATGAGATAACAACTTCTATCTAATAATATTAATTTTCAAGGAGTGGTCACCTATTACTACTTCTGCCATAAATATATTGAGATTACAGTTCTAGATGATGGCTTTTTCTTCTCCCAGAGATCCTGCCAGCTTGTGATTTTGTGAGTCTCTGTTCTGTTTTTAAAAACATTAAATTTCTAGTCCTTATCTGTAAGAAAAAAGCCCAACTTATTCCCTGCATTTCAGAGTAACAGAGAAATAGAGATTTGTACATTTTGTGAAAAGCATTTACTAGTAGAAAGAAGGAAAATAGCTGTGAGTTTTGTAATAAAATATGCTTGCAGAGGTGATAAGGCATGGTGGTCATCTCCACCATTCATTCACAGAATATTTCTGGCACTTTCCTCATTTTCACACTGCACTGCACCTCACTTTCCTGCTGCAGAATAGGAAAACGCAACGTTTAAGTATTCTCTTCTATCGGAAAATCCCCCTAACTGGTTACTGCAAAACTAGAGTGTTGATTGTAACTACTTTTACAATTACATTTATATGTCTTCAGACAGAAAAAATTGTATGTACCTACCTTCACTAACCAGTGCTTCTATTTTGCTTTAAGGGTTTTCTAACTAATAATGGAATACTGAACTCCTTAAGCATTTCTGAGGCAAGGTAAGATTGCCCTCAGCAATGCCATATTTAATACTTTGCAATACCTTTTGTCAGAAAAATATGCCCCTGTGAAGTGTCAGTGCCTTTGATTGTATTTCTCATATATGACTCCATACCAAGATTTATTTGCGCTTCAACCAAAATGCCCAGTTTTTTTTTGAATTCCAGGGACTGTCTGTGGCTAAGACTAGAGTAGAAAAAAAAAAAGTTCTAAAATCCTGCATGTGCAGGATGGAGATTGCATGTCTGTAGCCTGTGTGTTGATACTACATTCTCTGTGTTTGTTTTCTCTACTATTCCATTTCAGTTAGCTCTAAATGTTGTAATCAATACATATTCAAGAAAAACTAACCATATTGTACATCTTATGGCTTGCAAATCTATTTTAGTTATGTAATAATAATGGTTCTGGTAAAACCAGACTCCCCTCAAGGTGCTGAAAAGCTGTAAAGAAATAAAACAAGACTGCAGAAAGGGAAATATCTCAAACTTTGTGGAGAAATATACACAAGAGCTGAAGTAACCACATTTTAGATGTACTTGATTTCAGGCTTTCATTTTTAAGATACTGGAAAACTTGATAAGAACTAGATATTTTTTACATGTGTGTGCTACATTTTTCAGGATTTCAGCTTCTAAGCATATATTCCAGGGCTGAGGATAAGATTTCCAGGACTCTCTGCTTAGTAGCTACTGTTAAATGAAAGGATATATACAGAATATTTGCTATAATATTTGTTGAGACATACCCCAATAAGAATTTGAAGAAAAAAAGAAGTTTAACAAGGGCAAGTGCCTCATTCTGCACTTGGAAAAGAACAATCCTATTTGTGTGTATAGACCAGGGAACGAAAGCCTGGAGAGTGGTGCTGTGGAAAGGGACCTGGAGGTCCTGGTCAATGGCACACTGAATATGAGTCAGCAGTGCCCTGGCAGCCAGGAGGGCCAACCGTATCCTGGGGGGCATCAGGCAAAACATCACCAGCTGGGCGTGGGAGGGGATTGTCCCGCTCTGCTCTGCACTAGTATGACCTCACTTTGAATATTGTGGCAGTTTTGGGCATCACAATATAAGAAAGATATCAAGCTGTTAGAGAGTGTCCAAAGGAGGGCCACAAGGTCGGTGAAGGGTCTGAAGTGAAACCCGTATGAGGAGTGGGTGAGGTCACTTGATTTTTTTCAGCCTGGAGGAGACTTAGGGGAGATCTCACTGCAGTCTTCAACATCCTTGTGAGGAGAAGTGGAGGGGGAAGTACCACTCTTTTCACTCTCTTGACCAGTGACAGGACTCAAGGAAATGGCATGAAGCTGAGTCAGAGGAGATTTAGGTTAGATATTTGAAAAAAATTTTCTCTGAGAAGGTGGTTGAGCACTGGAGCAGGATCCCCAGGGAAGCGATCATAGCCTGTCTCAGTTCAAAAAGCATTTGGACAATAGTCTCAGGCACATGATTTTATTCTTGGGGTGTCCTGGTAGGGCCAGGAGTTTGATAATCCTTATAGGTCCCTTCGGATTCAGCACAGTATATGTTTTTATATTCCATGACTTTGTCAGTGTGAGGCATATACTGACCCAACTGCTTTCTGAAGCCCTTAACATAATGAATAATTACAAGGTCATTTCCTTCAGTGATATTTACTATTTGAAATTTTGACCTACCTTTTCATATATAAAAGGGAATTTTCTAACAAGATTTCTTCAACTGGATCAGTAATTGCTTTAAAAGAATAAAGGAATTCAACTCAATCTGAAATTACCTGTTTGTAGTTCACAAAATCATGGAATATGCTAAGTTGGAAGGGACACACAAGGATCATTGAATCCAACACTTAGCCTTGCACGGGACCATCCCCAAGAGTCACACCATGTGCCTGAGAGTATTGTCCAAATGCTTCTTGAGCTCTGTCAGGCTCGATGCTGTGGCCACTTCCCTGGGGAGCCTGTTCAACCACTCTCTGGGTGAAGAACCTTTTTCTAATACACAACCTAAACCTCCCCTGACAAAACTTCAGGCCATTCCAGCTGAGGTTGCATAGCTGTAAATCTCCTCTAACATGTTCATCCAGAAAAAAGAGGTAGCATGTAAGAGATCCAAATGTTTATAATGACCCGTGCTTTCTGTGCTGTCCTGTGTCTTTCTATTGATGTTGCAATGGATATAGAAATAGAAACAGCAGCAAAAAAGTTTCAGGAGACACTGGAGTAGCCAGCCAAAAAAAAAAAAAAATGCAATCAGCACTACAGCTACATTTAGAAGATATTCTCAGATTAAACAATACAGCTTTTCTGTAAAAGCAGAATCTTTTTATATCCTAAGGCTTGTTTTAGTTATGTTCCTGATAATCTTAATTATAGAGGTCCAGATGTGAAAAAAATTGTTTTAGAGTAAAGTGATCTCAAAAGTCATGCAAGACACACATGTGCAGAGTTCAGAGCCGTGTGTTTGAAAAAGCACCAAGAACTGCATCAAACATGCCCTGGATGTATTTTTTCTATGTGACAGAGAGAGTTTAAGTTTCTGATAACTAGCCTAAAAGTTTTGTAATTTTTCTTATGGAATGAGCAGTCACCTCTGAAAGGAAGTATTATGAGCACTGATAGCTCATGGGGGTGGATTCTTTGATGCATTTCAGTAGAAAGGAATATTCTTGAGACTTGGTTGTTTGCAGAAGACAGGTAAGACATTGTGGTCTTTGTGGAGTTCTGCAGTTCTTTAAACAGTCTGAGGTATTATGGAACTTATCGGTGTGCTTGGAAAGAATCTGAGGTGTTACAGAGTTGACATCTATGTCCTGGGAAGAAAAAACTGAATATCTTGAATGTGTTGAAATTAAACTTTGGACTTATATAAGGAGCAGACCTTTTAGTATATAATTACTTTGTAAAAAGAAGGGATTGGAAATTTGTATTGTTAATATGACACCATAACTTTTTTCAGTGCATGACCTAGGCATCTATTTTTACAGCTATTTGCAGCTTAATGTTCTTAATGTATTGTAGTACATCCTCCTCAAAGCAGGAATAGCAGGCAAGCATTCATCTCCATCTATTCAATGGCTACTGTGTAATGCAGACAAAAAGCTAAGGTATCTTATGAGTTTCAGGGTGAGGAAATGAGAGCAAGTGTTTGTTTTTGATTTTTTTGATTTTTTAGATTTTTTAAGCTTTTGACCAAGTCTTATTTAGGTAGAATTTCAATTATTAATTTTTTCATGGTTATTTCTCCTTTTACTCTATCTAAAACAGAGTAAGAACTTTAAAGGGATGTTGGATAATACTTCTTTTTATTTCAAGATATGGAAAAAGGCCAATTATCTATAAAGATGAGATAATTCTACTGCCAGGTGCCAGTAGAACCCGCAGGGAGCACAAGCAGAACAGTGTGCCTTGAACTAAATTGGGGAATTGGGGATTTCTCTAAAAGAGACTTGGCTGTCACAACTCTTAGTGCCTAGTTACACACTAACTGCAAAAAGGAGTAATATCTTTTTGTGCAACAAATTCAAATGGCTTATGACATCTACTTTTTTTTTTTTTTTTTTTTTTTCTTTTCTTTTTATGTGATACTCCATTCCTTTCTTTAAGAAAAACCAGGTATTATTATATTGGACATCCCAAAACTTTGATGACACACTTCCTCCCCTCAGTGATTTTAAGAATTGACAGCATTAACATATGTGACATCTCTTTCCACTTGCATGGTCAGAAAGGCAAATGAATACAATTATACTGTTTAATCAGTGAACCTTACTAAATGTCAGACTACAAAATTGTTCTAAAATTCTTCATGTAGTAAATGTGGCCAAAGAATAAGTATTTTATTTTTTTTGTTTAGGACTGTCACTGACTCCAGTAAATGCTTTTATGGTTCTCCCTCCCAGTAATTACCAGGGTTCATTATACAATCATAAATGTGATGAAATGGTCTGCCTGCCTTTGAAGCATGCCAAAGACAGTCACACACTAGTAATAAAAACATTTTCATAGCCCATTTCACCCTGCTTACAATCACTTAGCAGTTTTTTATAGAAATGCAAGATCATTGCCAATACCTTGACAGGTGATGTGACGTTCATGAATCATAAGGGAGACTTGAACCATCCAGTGGGTGATTATTTAAAGAACTCATAAATGAGATACCCAAAAATCAACACATCATGCTGTGGCGTCAGCAGGACTGAAAAAGTATGGATAAATATCAGGCAGAAAGGTGTGTATGTAAAGAAAAGGGCTTAGTCTGAGTCAGAAAAAATCAATTTTGGCAGTTTTCAACAGTTTAGTCTCAGATTATGGTACAGCTCTTAATGAAAACAACCTTAAAAAGACCTAAAGAGCTACTGCAGATACCAATTGTTAGGAAGAGGATTACCAGGCAATAGAAACAAAAAACACTTTCAGAAAAAAAATCATCAGCTCAGCGGTGTTCATGGTTAGAGATTTAAGCCCAAAAAGATAAATTGCAGTGATGGCTTTTGAAAATTTGCATGCAATGGAAATACCGTTTTTCCTGAAAATTTATGGAGACTCCCAACTTTGGTAAAAGTTATTCTGTGAAAAAGGTACTGAATAATGCCAAGCAAACGTTGTCAGGTCCAAAAGCAGAATAGACTATTATAATAGTTGGCAAATCTGTATAAAGACTTGCTTTATAAATATCCTTTTATTAATACTGTAGAGGGCTTATTTTTGTTTTGATTAGCCAGCTGTTCTATGGTCATGAAATAAATATGAGTTATTGCAGATTATTTGTTGCGGTCTGCTTGTGAAAGCTATGAAACTGAGAAAATCTACATCACAGGCAACTGATAGTGAGTGGGTAATGCAGAACATAGTCCCAAGAAGAAAAACTAAGAAAGAAATATAGAAAGACATTTTTAGCATTAACATTTTCAACACAAAGTATAACTTTCTTTTTAAAACCCTCTGGGGTAACATGCAAGTAACAGCTACAAGGAAACTAACAAGGAAACACTGGTAGCATTTAACTCTTTCTAGAAAATGTTGAAGATGCTCTCAAAAACATTGTGGCTGATTGCTGATGGATTCTTATACTAGAAGCTTTTAGATTAAGATGGAGCTTTTTTGTCAGACTGGCTAGTGGTTTATATATTGAAAAGAGGTACTGCTGGGTATAAAAAGATGTCAGAACAGACTGTTTTAAAGCTCAAGTCTACCGAAGGAAAACATGTCCACTGTGTGGAGAGAAAAAAACCTCTTCCAAAGAAACTCACCCAATCTTTTTCTCCCAACAGAGAAATCAGCATGCACTTTGCTCTTACATTGTTGAACAGCAACTATTTCAGAAAGAAGTTGTAACATCTTAACAGGAAACATTCTTTGGATGTGACTCAAAACAGGGAGTCCCTAAAAATGGATAAAAACCTCATTGAAAGTCTGAGGAATTGAAAGCTTTCTCTTAAAAGGTGCAATGGCAGTGAAACAGTTGGGTAAGGGGTGTAAATTAGGCTGTTACTCGTTTTTGCTGTATTTTCTGCTTATCTGTTCTAATCCAAGACAGTAAAATGGGTGCACAGTCCAAAATAAATCTGGTGTTCAATCAAAAGAGAAGGAACAAAGGGGTTTTTTTAGAAGAGGGAGAACGTATAAACTGCAGCAGCCCAGGTCCTGGTTGTTTTGTTGAAGGCTGTTTTCTAATGACTACATTTAAATGAAATTGAGAAAGATATGACTTGCTTCTTTATGCTTCAGAGATGTCTGACATTTGAAGCAGGATAATGTGGATAAATGAAAAGTCAGTACTTTTCCTCTAAAACAGGCAGAAAATAGACATCCATAACAAATTTAGTACCTATCTTGTTAGTCAGAAAGCCTTGTGTTGTATAAAACATATTTTAGGCAGAAATGTCTTTTCAGGAATATGCATCAGCAGACACATTTTGTCTCTGGAAAATGAAGGGCTCTCTTGTTAATGGTTATTATATGCAAAATTTAGTTTGTTGTGACTTCCAGAATCTAGTCTGTGTTGCTAAAATCCACTTAATGCTGGGGCTGATTTTATGAAGCATAGGAATATTTGTGTGAAAGCACTGGTCTGACTGAAGAGCTCATCTTCTGCTACATGCTGATAATACTGAGAATACACCTGAAATGTCAACTGCATACTAAAATTCTCAAATACAACAACTGAAAAGTAGAAAATGGTAAAAATAATTGGTTTTCTCTTCTAATTATTTTAGTGTTTATATATACCCTTCCGCGTTTTCTTTGCATGCTTTCTGTTGTTAGAGAGGATATCTGTATCTAAAAATAGCACAAGATTGCAGCAATATATTTTTATTAAGAACGTGATAATTGCAGAGGCATGAGCGGATTTGTTGAAGCAGGTTTTAAAATGACCCAGGACTGTCAAAAACTCTCTATAGCCTAGAGTGGATATATAGCAAAAGAAGTGTACATAGTATGTGTATTTAGTACAGGTAAATTTTCTGCATCTGGAATATATTTTTATTTATATTTATGGGTGGCATCACAATTCCTTTTTTTAATACTAAATGATAGAATATGCTTTCAAAATGTGTTCTGAAGACAATCTTTCTTTCTATGAAGTAGCAAAAATGTGAAACAATTACTCCACAAAACAGAGAAGTGTCTGAAATGTAGTCTGAGATGCTGTGTATTTCTTAGGGTGTTCCTATGTAACACTTCACAGCCTTTCTGCAAAACAGATTACTGAGAACAGGGTTGAGGAAAAAGCAGGATGCCAGTATGAATCAAAACCATTTTGAAATCAGGCTTATGCATTAAAATTTGCCTATGAAGTCTGTGATGGTTGGGAGTCCATTTTCACATGTACTCAAAAAGTGGTTTTTTCTCTATACTAATGTCAAAACCGACATATACATTAAGCAACATTAAGCAGAGATTAAGTTCTTGAAAAGTTTGTTTCTGCTTTAAAGTTCCCTATTTTAATAGGTGAATAGTGCACAAATCTGAATCAGAGTACAAGAAAAAAGCAAAATACCCCTTGCCAAACTCCTCTCAATTAGTGAAAATATTTTAATCTTCCTTTTATTTCCTGGACAGGAGACCCAGCTGCATATGCACTTCTGTACAGCTGTCAGTGTCAGATCTTTGGAATGTGGAAGTCATTGTTCTTTACTGATGGGACACTGGTGTGAAAAAACTAATCTCTCTGAAACTGAAAGGATTTATAATGCAGTTCTTGCTACAGATATAATATTTCATGAATCTAGTAACAACTGTTGTAGGCAGCTATCCCAAGACTAAGCTTCCTCAATTACTAATCTGGTTGCCAAATGCTTCCAACATTCTTTGTTCATGAGATAACTGACAGTGGCTGCAAGCAAACTCTTGTGTCCCGAAGCAGAGGTAAGAGGCACCTGTAGATTCTTCATGGCTTTTGAGAAAATGGAAGCGGATAATATTTGCAGTTGACACTGACCAACTGCATCACTTGTTTATACAGTAGATTCTTTAATATGGGGCAATTTAATTTTTGCTTTCTCCCAGCTCTGTCTGAGCTGTAGATTGGCGTGTCATAGTATCATAGAATTATTAAAGTTGGAAAAGACCTCTAAGATCACTGTGTTCAACTCTAAACGCAGTACCGTCATGTTCACCACTAAACCACGCCCCCAGCGGTTCACTGTGTTCACTAAATCATGTCTTTCCAGAGCCATGATGCTGCTTGTCATTCGGGGACTGCTGCTTGTCAAATAAAGGTACATTTACAATTGGGCCAGACAAAAATTGAGTCACCAGGGTGTCATGGCTGTACCTGAGTAACAACGTCTATGGCAACTCCATGAGCCTTTTGATGGTGGTGATAGAGCTTCTGAAATGATAGTCCAAGCTGACATTCTGCTGTCTGGAAAACATTTGTGAAAGATTAATTGACTTTATTAGTAGAATAGTGAGAAACAGAGGCAAAACTAAAACAGCCGTATTCCCCAGATCTGTCCAACATAGGGTCTGTTTCTGGAATCTTCTCACAGAACCCTTGCTACTAACACCTTGCCACCTAAAGCCAGTACAGGTTTAATCATCTTAAGTTTGCTTCTCAAACATTTCTTTCTTAAAGAAATGATAAGTATTCTTGTCAGTCTGTTGTACTTCTCCTAGGGAAGGGCATGCTTAGTCTGTGCTGTGTAATATCCCCACTGGAAAAATACCTTGACAAGGTCTTTCTGCTATCAGTACAGTGCTTGCTTTGTTAAAGCCCTAGAGGTTTCAAACAAAGGTTAAGCTTGTTGATCAACTTACCAAAGCAAAATGAAACTAGTCTGTTCTGATGTGACAGTATTTCTGTGATAATGGAGTAGGAAGAATACTTCCCTTTTTGGCTTCTGGTTGTTTGTCATACACAATGGCTTCAGACTTCAAATATGGGAACAGTATAATACGGGGATAAGAGATTTTCCCCCAAGCTGACTTTCAACAGTGTCAGTTTATGCATGGGAAGACCTGAATCCTCAATTCATATCTGCAGGAAAGGGAAATAAAATATCAGTGGAAAATGTCTAATCACTACCAGAGCACAGCCTCCTAAGCAACTTTTTTGCTTTATGAACTTGATCATGAACACTTCAGGAAGTGCAGAATGAATCATCTGTAATTGCTGAAGGTTTGAAAATAGCCTCATCATAGCAGTATATCCTTCTTCCTGTTTGGAAAAAAAAAAAAAAAAAAAAAGATTTGAAGGGAAGCAAGTTATTTTGTACCCTTCCATCTGTAGGTGTGGGGTATTTTTATCAAAACTTCTATACTGATTTGAAATAGGTACATTAATTATTCCCTTCCAGGTTGTTGAAGAATTTAAAGCTGGTAGCTAATCACAGTCAGATCACATACAGGCTTTAACTCAAGTATCAATGGTTTAGAATGTCTATATATTTTACACACAAAGCAGATCTTTGTATATAGATGTATATGAAATGTGAGTCCTTCCTCTTTTTGCTATCAAAGCCATACAGTTTTGAATGTGAAACACTCAAAAATCAGAGGTAGATTGATAGTCAGTATGCTTTATAAACAAAATAGGAAACATGGCTCATTAGTAATTTTGAGCAACTTAACTCACTGACATTAGTGAACATCAGAACAAAGTTAAATTTTTCTTTGGGTTTGTAATATCCCTTTGTTTCCGGAAATAAGCACAAAGCCGAGCTGGATGTGAGATGTCACAATACAGAACAGTTGACTGCTGCCATGTGGACATTAGTTCGTTATGCTGTGTGAAAAGATAAAGAATGAATAATTCAGAGGAAGAAATCCACTCCTTGAAGCGGCTTGTAAAGAAGATATATTCTCTTTGTCATTCATCCCTAGATCTAGGAGATCTACTGAGGAGAAAAGATGAAGACAAACATCACTAGGACTGAAGAGAGATGTCAAAGGTTTCAGGGAATACGGTGTAAATAAAGAAAAAGTTGGGAAACAGGGAATATCTGTGTAATAATTTTAAAACTAATGTAATACAAAACAGTGAGATTTTAGTTTGAGAAGAGGCTGATAAATAACTTGGTTTAGTTTCTTGAGAATTGTTTTCATGTCCTCTTGATCAAAACCGCTATTGGATGAGAGATAAGTTCCTTTTAACTTCAGCAAGGTCAGGACTTCTGTTTTGATTGCCAAGCTTTACATAATGCTAGTTCCCAAGCGAGAAGCTAGGGATTTTCTCCTTCTGTGGGGGAACACTAGAATACCCACAAATAAAATAAAAAAAGGAAAACTCTTCCACTTATGTGACGACATAAGCTCTCCTCTGTGATGAAAAGCCATTTTTTGTGCCTGCCATGGAAATCTCTGGCCTTCTACAGACTGCATCAACTGAAAACACATTCATCTTTCCTCACCACTCAGGCCATTGCCTACTTAATGGAACACATAATGGGATGAAATTGCCACCTGGTGGTTGTGATATGGGATGGCTCCCAAGGGTATAATTATAGACTATTTTTTAATATTCTAATAGTAGTGTTACAGAGATGTATCCCTGCCTATGGATTTAGGTCATATCATGGCTTACACAAATCAGTGGCATTATTTTCCTTTGTGTTTTCCCTAATAGCTGAAGAAGGCTATTGCAAATATGAATTAGTTCTATGTATGAGCTGAGGGCTATGGAACTATGGATTGAAGTGCGATTGAAGGATCAGAGGACAGAAAGAGTAATAATGAAAGGTAATGTATTAAGTTGCAGAGTGTCAAGTGAATTGCTGCATTAACTTAGTTTTACATGAGACAGACATTGCTGATATAAAAAGTGGAATAAATCAGCCTTTTGTTGGAATTTGCAAGTTCTGCCAACACAGAGAATTAAAAGTTCAGATACTAACAAGCACAAAGCCCATACCTTTGTATTTTTTGAGACATTACTAAGGCAAGGAAGGAAAACCTCAAGTTAAAAGAGAAAGGAGACAAAGGTGACATGTAGAGCATGTTAATCACTTTCAGTTCTCTTGAATCAGAAGAACAAGATTTGATAGGTATGCAAAACGCCAAGGCAATTATTAAATATGAGATGGCAGGTTGATTTGAAAGCAGCTTGCAGGGAGGCTGTCACTTCTATAGATGCCTGTGTCACTGCTATACATGTGAAAACACGTACAGAATTATCATGTAAGAAGGGAAAATATCTGACATGTATAGTAGGAAGGAATCAGACATAGTCTCTGAAAGATGTAAATCTATGAAATGTCAAAAAATATGGGAAATAATAAGTTGCATCTGAAATTGCATCTCAAGGGTATATTGCAGAAAGATTTGGAAACACACATGCTGAGCCATCTTGTCAAGGAACAGAGGGGACAATGCACATGAGATTTGTAATCTAGGTTTTGTTAAAGCATTTTTTTGAGTACTTTGGTTGGTTTTAAGTGGTGTAGTGAATGTGTGTATGGGGGCCAACCGCTTGTGCCATAGAAGTAATTGCAAAGAAGTACTTTGTTTCTTCTTTGCTATCTATAAGATATGATCAAATGTGAAGAAGGAAAGAGGCAAGGATACTCTGGCACTTTTCAGCACGCCAGTAAAACTCAGTTGTGCCTCCCTGAAGGATAAGTGTTGACACAAAGTTGTGGCTGAATTGTTCCTGTCATGAGAAAAAGAGGGTGAGGGGAAAAAAAAGTGAAACTGTTGTGCTGTGCTGGGAAGACAGCTGTGAAGGATCAGGTTTGCTGTTCCTATGAGTGATTGATGGGGGGACTCAATCTTGTATTGATTACTGCTCCAAAATTACTGCTCCTATGTCCTTGCATTTTCCTAATTGGTAGTGGGAGCAGTAGTCATCCCAAGCAAAAGGAACAGGCTGCTTCCTGTCACTCTGGGCAATAGTCTGCTTTGCTTGGTTCTTACAGTGGCTGTAACTAAATTGTATGCACTCACTTTTAAGAGGCATTAGAGTCTTGATGCAAGGATGTCTTGGTGCTTTTTCTAACTTCCTCTTTTTCTTCTTGCTTAGAAAATAGCTATTGACAATTACAATAACTTCTGTAGCAAATTTCTGAGACCAAAAACAGCACTGCCACGCAGGAATGTAAAAAAGTAGTGACTTTGTGCGGCCTAATGACGGATGTTATGGGGAATAATGACACCTTCAGAATTTGGAAAAGATTAAGCTGAATAGCACCGAGACAAAAAAAGCACTCCGTGTTGTTACCAACATTGGAGACTGTCAGGATGTGGAATAGTCTCCCGAGGAATTGCTCTAGTCACTTTAAAGAATACACTGTTTTTTGTACTAATCTCCAGGGAGATGGGGTAAGTGTAATCCAACAGGCCATTTTTATCTCTTCCTTATGTGTCTCCAGGAGTTGTAGTCATACGCTTCATTACTTCAGTCACTGAGTTCACACAGTGAGATCAGTTATCAGCATTTCTTCTGCCAATCTGTGGATTTAAGCATCTTGTTCACCAGTATGCTCCATCCTTTCTGAGGAGCACAAATGTAAGGAAGACGGAGGGTGACAGGGCAGGGAAGCTGCTGAGTTTAAGGCTTGTGGTTAGTATGCTGTGCAGACAGGCGAATCAATTGGCTCCTGCCTGGGCATCTTAATTAGAAACGTGCTGTTCACTGCAGTGGCTAAGTGCTACTGTGTTGGTGATGGCATCTTCTTCAGATACACTATTGATTGCTCTTCTCTCTCTTCTGAGAAGAGACTCCAACTGTGTAGGCAGCATCACGGAGAGAGCTGGAGGAGAAGTGCCCTCTTACAGCGCTACAGGGTTAGGATCGACAGTTTAATTTCCCTGGGGGCAGACAAGCTGTCATCTTAATTCATCCAGACTAGTGCATTAAAGAGGAAGGAGATGCCTGTTTGAAAGGTCCATTGATTGTCTGAATAAGCCTGGTGTAAGACCAAAGATGATTCAGTCCTAGAACCATGCAAATTGAGACAAGGGAGCACATATTTGCAAAAGGTTTTTTGAGGGAAATTCACATTCACAGTGAAATGGAACAGAAGCACATTGCAGACTGACCATCTCAGGAAGTAAAAGAGACTCCCCGGGCTGCCTGGCATCAGGGTGGAGATATTATAATCCTCTGGCAATGCTAAAATACCAAAATGTTAAAAAAATCGCCATGATGTTGAGGGTAGGAGTACCTTTTGATCTCTGTGTATTTGATTATATGTGTGAATATCTGCTTATATGTTCTCTATTAGTAGTCTTGTGACTTTTCAATTCCATTTTATTGTAATATAAAAAAGGGTGATTCAACATGGTCAGAATATGTTTTCAAGAAAGCACGAGATACAGTGTGAACCCACATACCATATTATGCTTTTATGAGAAATTCCTTTATCCAGTAAGTAAAACTCTAATTCCTTTCTTCTTAAAAAACAAAATAGCAATACCTGTAAAAAACATTCCATATTGACAACAAATTAAGTCTATCAAGTTACCTGTTTAATGTGGACTATCCAATGTGTCTTCCATGTCTGTTCTTGATTTCAAATCTTCTGGAAATAGATACATGAAGTCTCTTCTCCTGTGTTACATTATATTGTGTCATCAAGAAGACAGCCAGGTCTGAAGCAGCTTTATAGACTCTTTTTTGAAAAGACTGCTCAACAGTGTACCAGTTAGTTGCCAGGTCTGTGCAGATTTAGACATGAATTTTTGTTGGTGGTTGCATTGCAACACTGACCTTGTTATAATGTAGAATTCTCTCCATGATTTGTTTAGTTGTGAAAAACCTGTTATTTTAATTTGAGAGCTATTAAGGGTTAGCAACCTAGCTACATTTTTCCTGAGTACGGAAATTTTACCAAAGATAGATCCTCAAAAATGCAGCTGGTGTTTCTGACCTTGTTTCCTCATCTGCTGAAGAAGCCAGAATAGTATGAAAGCAGGAGACAATAAGATTTTAGTTGGAAGGCCACACATGTTGCATTAACAATTACTGGGATGTGAGAGAATCAGGAAGGTTCACTGGAAAATATTCAAGTGAAGAGAATTATCATCAAATAGATTTAAATAGAGTTGAATCCATCAGGAAATACATGTCTATCTAAACTACATGTGGTTCTAAAGGAAGTAAATTATCCCCACATTAATTAAAACACTTCCTCAAAGATTTGCTGATTTGCACTTATGCAAAGAGCAGCAGCGCATTAGCTGTGGATTTGTATGTGAATACATATGTGTAAGGGGAAGGGAGAGCTATTTTCTTTACATCAATAAATCAACTGCCAACCTTGTTTTTTAATTCTGGGCCCCTATCAGCCTCCGCACTGACAGGCATGCAGGAGGATACTCTAAAAATTTCACAGAATATTCCAAGTAGGAAGGGACCCACAAGGATCATTGAGTCCAGCTCTTAAGTGAATGGCCCATACAGGGATCAAACCCACAACCTTGGTGTTATTAGAACAATGCTCTAACCAACTGAGCTTATCTCAGGATATGTATCTGTTGGAGCTTACTGCTAATGCAGTAGTGGGGTGTATAAACAACAGTGCAGCACTGATCCTGACCTACCTAAATAATTTTTGGTGCAGTTTTTACTATTCTTATGTATCTGCAAAGCATTGGAGAGGCTGAAAAAGAGATTTCCTTTTAGAGAACTGATTTGTTTTCTTTGTTTGAATAAACTGGAGTCAAACAAATACAAACCAAAAGAGGAGCTCTTAGATAATCCTGATGCTCACAGTGAAAATGATAGAATAAAATGGTAGTGGTGAAGAGCTGTTGGGGGAAGAAGCCCTTGTCCCAGCCTGTTTTGCTGAAGCTGTGGTGTAAGATGACATGAAAAATATTAAAAATGCTTACTGGCAGTAAAGTGTGGTAAAATATTAATTATGAATGACAGGAAAGACAATGGACTACTTTTCATAAGCCTCTTTTATTGTCCAGGTGAAAAACAGCTTTATAACAATTTGTTTCATTCAGCATGTTTATAACATGCATCTCTTTATACTGACGCCATTTCCAATTGTATCTCTTTGATTCAACCTCAGCAATAGCTCCATACCTCACCATAATCACACTGTTTAGAATGAAGAGACACAGTTAAGCTGCACCAGACAGTAATATAAAACTAAGCCATGGAACAGCATATGGATATGCTTTTGAATACTGTCCAATGATACTATGCTGATACTAAAGCACATGATCATCAAGTGCTGATAGATTTAAAGGATGACTTTTTTTTTTGGTTTTAGGTCCAAACCACGATGAAAAGATATGTAGAATCTGACCCTAGACTGAATTGTAACTAGAGATTGGAATGTTCACCATAAGAGTTCTCAGTCTTTTCCTTTCTGTGATGTACCTTCCAACCCTATAATGCTTTTGCCTCTCTCATCATCCAATCACACAGGAAAGGCAACTGCCTGGATCTGTCTGGGAACCTGGGAGATAGTAGTCTCTGCAGAGGGTTGCAGGCTTTGACAGGGATTTGTGTTAAAGCAACTTGTGTGGGATTTCACACTCATTCAGCAGCTAGTCTTAATTATCACATACTGGTACAGGGTAAACCACACATTTTATCACAAAATGGTTTTGGGCAGGATCCACAGAAATTCTGTGGGTAAATTGCTACTTGGATTCAATTAATTCATTAAAGATTTTCCAATTCAGCCCAGTAGATTTTGTTAGATTAACCATTCAGAAGCTAAAGAAATGTTTTACTGGAAGTTTTCATGCAAGCACATACAAGTAGTGTATTGTAACATTTCAGTCCAGCTAGAAATTCTAGTTACATCTGTGGTTGCTGCTACTGGTTATTCTGGAAAGATCCAAGGACTGGATCAGAACTGAGGGGTGGGACATTTGGCTCATGCACAAACATTTCCTGTGCTCTTGCAGAGCAGAACATGTATTCCCTGAGTGTTTGTGATTGTGAGGTAGTGGTATGGTCATGCTGCTTTTGCACTGAATTGGACTGATGGGCTCTGGAAAGGTGAAAATACTTCAGGCTCTTAAGCATTAGACTCAGGAATTTACTTAGTTCTTCCACTTATTTCTAATTTCTATTTTACTTATTTCTTCCACTTTTGCTCTCCAGCTTTTTGGAGAACACCTGGAGGTTAAGCACAATCTAATGTTTTATTCAATTGCCTATTCAGGGAGAAAAACAACGATAGATGTTGGACTATAAAAATATGTGCACCATGGGGTGATAGCTCTGCCATGACCTCATCTAGCATGCTCTGCAAGACAAACAAAACCCCCGTAATCTTGGGCTTTGCAGAGCTGTGAGGATTAAATACCTGTCTTTCTGCAATACACTGAAAAAACCCTAGATATTTTTATCTTATCCAATAGAACTTTTTATCTTTACGAATAGAACTTGGGAAAAAGCCATCTATATCTATATCGAAAGTCAGGCGTCAAGAGGATGGTACCGGACTCTTTTCAGTGGTGCCCAGTGGCAGAATAAGGAGTAGTGAACATAAACTAAAACGCAGGAAGTTCCACTTTCAACATGAAGAAGACATTCTTTACATTGAGGGTTGCAGAGGACTGATACAGTCTGCCAGGGAAGTTGTGGAGCCTCCCTTTCTGAAGGCATTCAAAACCTGCCTGTACGTATTCCTGTATAACCTGCTCTAGGTGACCCTGCTTTGGCAGGAGGGTTGGACTGGATGATCTCCAGAGGTCCCTTTCAGCCCTAATTATTCTATGATTTGTACTACAATGTTCAATCAGTTCTGGTGTCATTTTGATTTTTTTTCTCAACTGCAAGAATTCAGTTATGCAGCAGGATTTGGCCCTTATTTGCCTGAAGCTGACAGGAAAATGAACATCTGATGGAGACTGAATCAGTTTAAATGCATAATAAAAAATAGATTCTTTCTATGGACAAGGTGGAAATAAGAGCCAGCCCTGCTGGAGAACATCTTTGTAAGCCAAGGAGTTTGCAGTGTGTTTCAATGTGACCTCCCATTTCCCCTCATTATCTTCCACTTATTAACCCTGATCTAACTGTTATTGATAGCTCCATTATTCTGCTTGGGACAGCAGTGACAGTCTCACTGACCTTGCCCTGGGTGATCAGAAACTCATTTAATACTCAGCATACTCTCTGCAGAAGTATACTGAGGGAAAAGTGAATTCAGTATGAGAAGCAGGTGTTTTACAAGGATTTCTTGTGATGTTATTAATTACCTCAAAGATGCATTGTGCTGCATTAAATATACTGAAAACTTACCTAAATTCCTCACCAGTCTTAAAGGTTGCAATAGGAGTGAGAGAATAAGAATTGCTCAACCTTGATGCTGCATAGTGCTCATTGTGGGAAAATGGCCTAAAAAAGCAAGACTAAATGGAAAACCAAGGGCTCAAGATTTTACATGCTTTCATGATTCTTTCTTTTAGCTTGCCTGTCTCTTGGGCAGCATCATTAACTACTTTCTAAACACTCAGGATCACAGAATAAAATTTCACCTCCCACCCTCAAATTTGCACAGCTAATTTATTTGCTACACGACAGCACTTCTGTACTATAAGAAGTATATCATTCACAAGGATTGCCCTCTATCCAACCAGATCCTGGGCATTTCAGGGACAGGGAGAGTAATTGATAGTCTTAGAAAAAAAAAGAAATGAAAATTGTGGCTACTTGGTTCTTCCCTGAAGACTGGAATTTTATGGTACTCTGGCTTGGTAATGAGACTTGGGTTTTTACATGTGAAGTTGCAAGGCTTAGGCTGTTAGAAATATATAAGTTTATATTGATTTATTCAAGCTTATATAGACATATTATAATAAAGCTATAGCATACCTTTTTTGTGAAGGAAATAATTAAAAAATTTTCTGTAGCAATGATTTCATTCTTTTGTATCTCCCAGTTTCAGCAATGGAAATAGCCTGTTGATTAATCACTTGTTTTAATTTCCAGTTTTGGTACACTTGCATTTAACTTCACTGCTTGCATCACACATACTATGCAGGAATATTTAATTGCTTTAAAATAAGGATGGAATTAAAACAGATGTGCTTGCCATCTGTTCAAACAAGTAGTCATATGAGTGCTCTGGTTTTAGAAAAAGACTGTTTTGAAAATCTAGTTTCACCATCAAACAAGACCATTTAGTCTTAACGGAGATAATACTGTTGTTGTGCTTGCTAATTGGACATAAGGAGGCTGAGATTTTCAAAATGTTGGCTAAATTGCATATGGACAGATGGAAAACCCTACCTATGTTCTTTGTTTGAGGAAACTTCATGTCACCACTTCTAGTGTCAGTAGGAAACTTATTAAAATAAATTGCCTGTAAAATAAAGAACATAGGAGGGTAAAAAATATTTGGTTAAAATGAGAAGATATTGGTTTTTCAAGAAGAGTGTCCAAATTAAATGCAGATTTGCATGAAACTGTAACTATGTGGATAAAACCAAACGGCCAGGTAGAGCTCAATAGGTGCTGTCCCCATTCACATTGAGGCTGTTTTTGTCCTTGAAATTTCTACTAACAAGTAAGCAAGGAAAGGATAGTTATCCACAAACAGGCATTGATAAATGCAGATATGAATCGCGTTTGTCCTTTGGAAACATTGAAAAGATCTGAATATGGTATCCTGTAGGTGTTACTTTGAATTGTCCAAATGTTACAGAAGGAAAGAAAATCATAGAATAGACCTTTCAGATCACTGAATGCAACTGTAACCCAGTAGTGTGAAGCTCACCACTAAATCGTGTCCCTGAGCATCACATCTACACATGTTTATAGTGCCTTCAGGGATGGTGATTCAACTCCTACCCTGGGCAGACTGTTTCAGTGGTTAGTAAACCTTCCGGTGAAGAAGTTTTTCCTAATATCCAATCTAAATCTCCTCTGACGCAACCTGGGGCCGTTTCCTCTTGTCACTTACCACTGAGAAGAGAGACTGATCCCCGCCTCACCGCAACTTGCTTTCAGGAAGTTGTTGAGAGTGGTAAGGTCTCCCTCAACCCTCCTTTTCTCCAGACTAAATCCAATTTCCTTCAGCCACTCCTTGAAAGCAGTGCTCCAGACCCTTCTCCAGCTTTACTGCCGTTCTCTAAACACGTTCCAGCACCTCAGTGGCCACCCAGCCATCCAAGTCATGAGCAGTCAGTTTCTCCAGAAGAGTACTGTGGGAGACAATGTCGAACACTTTACTAAAGCCCAGACAGACAACATCCACAGCCTTTCTTTCATCACTAAGAGGGTCATGCTGCCATAGAAGGACACCAGGCTGATCAAGAAGGACCTGCCTTTCATAAATCTATGCTGGCTGGGCCTGATCCCCTGGCTGTTCTGTACGTGCTGTTTGATGTAAAATAAATGAAAGGACAAGAAACCTGAATACAGACATACTTATACAAGAGAAAAATCATTTACTTATTTCTAGATCCTGCTTTTGTCTACTCAAATTGCTATCCCTCCTTCTTTATGAGTGAAAATGAGATTCCTGAATGCTAGGTTATATCAGAACTTCTGACTCATTCAAAGGCTGAAAATTTCATTCTTATCCAGCGGTCTGCGCTGTTAAGTCTAGCCTAAAATATTGCTATGTTCATTTTTCTCTGAAGTACCCTGATGCTTATATGCTGATCTTGGATAAATCCCACAATGATTCTGGAAAATTCTGGAGACTTAAATGAGACCTTTTTTCTCTATTAAAAAGAGTTTCCAAGGAAAGGAGGCCCTTACTTGTGGAAAAAAAAAATTAAAAAAAAATTGATTTACTGTTTTTGTGTTTAAGCTAGCATTGTTTGTTTATTCATTTGTTTGTTTTTCCTGAGAACTCAGTTTCTGTGTTCACATCTGTTGGCATGGTTTAATTCTAAGATTAGCACCTCATTTTGGAGCATCAAAACCCCTAGACTGGGTGTCCTTCTGTTCTGAGTCAGATTGAGTTCATCTTTCCATCTCCTCTAAAGTTATCTCTTGATGCTTTGTAAACACTATTGTGTTGCTGCCACTCCATATCTGTATCTTAGTTAACTTTTGTGCACTTGAATAAAGCAGAGCCGGAGTAAGTGTATGTGTGGTGGGACCACAACCATGTCTTGGGTGTCCTGACTGCACTGCTGGGAAAATCTCAAAGGAATGAGACTGTAAGGGGCTGTGATCCCTTTTCCTCTTTTTAGCTCACTCTTACCTCTCCAGCAACTATTTCTGGGTGAGAGATGGCAGTTTTGAACTTTGGAAGTGGATTAATTTCTTCATTGCCTAAACCAAGGTAGCACAAATTTTAGTAACTGGATCCAGAATTCATTATCTTCCAGTCAGTATTTGGAATAAAGTTTAATATTAATCTGTCACTTTTTTCTCCTCACTCCCACCCTGTCATCTTCTTCCTCTCTGATTTCCAGGGCCTTTTCAGAACTGAATTGCTCATGTAACTTTCTATTCTCCTTGTGATTTATGTTCCAATGCAATTGTCTGGAGTGTTTCCATCTCACTTCTGGTGCCACAAAGCCTGAATTCTGAGTGTGCTGTTTTGGGACTTGATTCTCTGTGGTGCCAGTGTGAATGAGCATAGGTTCATTGATCTTAGTGAAAGACCATGTGTAAGTAGTAGGAAACATGAAATGAATCATGCTGGGTGACTCTCCCACTATGAAGGTGGCAGAAGTGCGTAACAGTAGGGTTTGGAAGTCATATAAGCTTAAACAGGAAATCTTATTTTTAAAAAAGATTTTAAAGCCTTTGGTTCATTATTATCTATGAAGCCACATCTGGAGAAAATGGCATTACGCTTTCTGTAAGAGAATTTCTTCTAACTTAGTGAGAAAAGTGGTGTTTTAGCAAAAGAGCTTACAGGAATAACATACAACCACAGAATATCATTACAATAAAGCATTAGCAAACACCAACACCATACAATTTAGTGAACTTATCATTAAAAGCATTACACTAGAGTATTAGCAAAGACACAGTCCACAAAGACACATAGTGTAAAACAAACGCTAGCGCAGCTCAGTGCAATACAAGTTCCTTTGGTTTTAAGTTACTCATAAGAAAAAGAAAAAAGAGAGATTGAAAGAGTGAAGAAGAGAAAGAGGCAACAAAAAAAGAAATGAGTGAGAAAGAGTGAAGAAAAGAGAGTGAAGAAAAAAGTAATTACCATGAATCACATCTTTTGTCAGGCCTCTAAACAGCAGAAAAGACTCCCTGAACTATCTCCAACACATTTTCCTGACATTGGGAATTCCCGCACAGCTGTTTATATATAATTTGCCTCCTGTGGCCATGACCTCAGGCGGGACAGCTGGTCCATTGACCAATCATTTCCCTCCTAACCAGACTGCATGCTGCTGCAGCCAATCAGAAGCTCCAGAGGGTGTGGTGTGGTCGGGTTGCCAGGCAGGCCTTCCTCCATGGACAGGCAGCCACATCATCTTCGGCCATGTGCTTTGGCCACCTTGGACCATGTGCTTTGCAGCAGGCCCAGCCGTGCGCTCCAAGTCAGGCTCGTACACACACACACACACATATCAGCTAGTTTGTTGTATATCAGATGATTAACGATTAGTGAAGTGAGATTCAGGTCCAGAATCTATTGCTACCTTCAAAAGTACTGCAAAGTCCACCTTCTATAGAAGCAGTTTTGGGTCACGCTTCTGACAAGACAGAAGAAGGGTGATTACAAAAATAAAATCTACATGTGTGCATGCCTGTATCTTTAAGGCTGTTTGTTAAAATCTAAGCATGACTCAGGAACTGGATTGAAACTCAAGTGTTCTTGACAGACAATGTCAAGTCATAGTCTTAGGCTGCGTCAGGGGAGGTTTAGGTTGGGTATCAGGAGAAACTTTTTCACAGAGAGAGTGATTTCCCGTTAGAATGGGCTTCCCAGGGAGGTGGTGGAGTCACTGTCCCTGGATGTATTTAAGGATAGGTTGGATGATGAACTTAGTGACATGGTTTAGATGGTTTAGATGGTAGATTGGTGTTGTATAGATTGTTAAATTAGGTAAAAGGTTGGACTTGATGATCTTTGTGGTCTTTTCCAACCTTGTTAATTCTGTGCGTGTAATTCTGTGTGTGTGTAAGTTGTACTGAGATGAATCTTCTGCTGCTTTGAGTGACCACCATAGTAATTACCCAAGGAACTGATTTTACTGATTTTTTTTTTTTTACTGATTTTACTGTATCTCTATTCCAGGATTAAGATATGTATTTGGTTCTTTGCACCATAAATCTCGAATATGTCTGTGATGAATCTGTTAGACTGCTCTGAGTGCTATGAAATAATTTTATGAGTGCCAACATCATTCCATTTCCATTCCTGAAACTCAAGTAGAATCAGATTTCAGAATCCAAACTATTCAGCTTTGACCATTTAATGACATAAACCTAGATACAGAGGAGAAGGGTGAAGAAAGGCAAATAATAGGAAAAATAATTCTTTGAGAAAATACTTGGAGTCGCCTGTAACTGGAAATGGCTCATTTTTATAAGAAGGTAAAATGTTGACATATTTTTCTCAAGTGTTCTTAAAGTACTTCCATTCTTCCTTATTCCAGTGGTAATTAATTGTGGGAGCAACAATATTTTAGGATGTTTAATTTATTAACATTTTCTATATTAAGATTTTTTTGTCTTTTACAAACCATAGATAGAGTGGGAACTTAAAAGAAAGTCTCAATAATATCTTAATGCAACTAAATATTTTCCTGTGGGTATATTCTCAGAAACAGGCCTTGCTTAACTTTTCATTTGTTACACAGCATTAATAGCGATCAGCCTAGCAGATACCTGGCACTCAAAGTTCAGACCATGTAAGTGAGATGACATCATAGCCTCTAGGGTTGCCAGACAATTTTCATTATAATGACAGGCAGAACTGTCAGTTTGGCTGATAATGAATCCAGTTTATCTTGTGCAGACTGATACTTCAGGAGAAAAATGTAGATGCCCGTTTGTTCACAGAAGAACCATGAGTCATTTTCTCCAGTCTGTCCTTATTCCGTGAGAACAGGTGGAGTTTTGCCTGAGTAAGGAATGCATTATTAAGCTGACAGCATGGGAATGGGAGGTGGCCTTTTTCAAGGAATGCTCAAGGAGCTATTGAATTACAATCCAGACATTAAGTGGTCTGTCTTTGTGAAAGTCTGTACTAAATATTTTTAAGCTAAAATTTCATTGTAAGACGGAGGAGCCATATCTTCTCAGGTGAGTTTTTAGGAAGGATGTTGCTACTTGAATCCATGCATAGTGCTGGAGATAAGATATATTCATAGTTTCCTTTAATCAGGAAAGATCATTCCATCTAGTCTTGTGTATATCGTGGGCCAATTAGACTCACATAAGTTTTCTTGTATTGAATCTAGGACCTTGTACTGGACTGAAGTTTCTGTTACTTCTTTGGGCAGTTTCTGTGAAGATTTTTTATTTTCCAGGAATTGCTTCTTGTTTTGTCTTTCTGAATGAGATTGAAAGAGTTGTATGGTAGAAAGTATCATCTTCCTATAGGAATCTATGGAACAATCAAATTACTCTTATAATTTTAATAAGTCATTAATATGCTTAGTTTAATTTAAAATTGCACTAAATCTCCCTTTCCCCCCTGATTTAATACTATCTTTTATGTAATATTTCTGTATGTCCTTACTTTCTCAGGAAAATATATTTCCAGTTTGTTTTTTTTTTAAATTATTGTTGAACAGGGGATAAGTATTTTTACGTTAAAAAGGAAATAAAGGCTGCAGTTATGTTTAGGGAAATAAAGACATACTATTTCAAAAACTTTAAGCCTGGATTATATTTGGGATTCAGTGTGGATAAAAAATGACTGAAGTCTGTACATCTTAAAGGACAGCTGGAAGTGCAGTGTGCATTTCTTCTGTGCAAGAGCAAACTACTGGCCAAAGTATTTTGAGTGCCTTGCACTTGAAGATACCAAGAGTGATTTACCAATACTATCGAGTAGAACTCACAGCACTGTGTTGACAAAGATAAAGTAGTGTCCTCTTTCTGCATAGGAGAAAAGAGGCACACTAAGACACATGAGAAAATTAACGTAAGTCTAAGGAAAAACTGAACACAGAAGCACAAAAGCTCAGTTTCTTGGGTTTTCTAGTTGATGCCCAGAAAGAATTAGCTGGTCATGGGTTTAAAAACCACTATTTGATAGTTTTTCTTGGAAAAATTGTGGAATCATGGAATCATTTATTGTTGAAAAGACCCTTGAGAACACCGAGTCCAAGTGTAAACATAGAAAATGCTGCTGAGTGTTAAATATAGAGTAATCATAGCAATTGCAAAATCTCATATAAATGAAAAGAGGTGAAAAAGTGCTACAGTTCTCTTCAGTGTAATTTCAAGTTTAAATCCTATTACTTTACTTAGCTCAAGTCTGTTCTTGGATGTAGATGTAATTGATCATTAATGCAAGACACGCTGCTGTTAGGCAGAAAGGCAATTCATCTCATGTTAGCTTCTTTCAAAGACATAAAATACTTCAAGTAAGATGAAAGTTAAGTGTTTAAAAATCCCACACTGTGAATCGCTGATCATTGCCATAATTTCTCCATTTCCAAGCTTGAAAGATATTATTTCCTTTTAAGAGCAATCAAAGATTTTAGCTGTGATGAAATAGCCACCTTATACTTTGAAAGGAAATGTGGGACAGAAGTTCCATCATGACTGAAAGATATCACGATGCCAAGAGAGAAGACCAGTAATTAGTATTTATGCACACAGCAGGGTGCTAGACAAACGAGGAGTAGCAGCTGATGAGGAAAGTGGTAGTTTAAGAAAATGTCCGGATTAACTGAGTTGTTGATACAATGATAGGTATTAACAGAGCACATAGATAGGTACAATGCTCTGATCAGGCACAATAGAGATATGTACCTCTCACAGAGAATTTATATCAATACATACAAGCTCTTCTGCCATAATCAGATAAATGCTTAAAAGGTTTTTGTAGAGTGCAGTGTATTTCAAAAACAGATTCTTCAATGGGATTCCCCAAAGCTGAGAGATCCATGGTAGGTACAGAGTCATATTAATTATTTACTTTTTGGAAATGAAGTAATGGAAATACAAGGTAAAATTATTTATCCCGAAATTACAAGAGATGTTCTAGGATAGAATTTAAGCTCTTATCCTACATAGCTTCTAATATATATTAGGGAAATGGAATAATTTCCTTTCCTCAAGGAACAGCAATGGAACAATTCTAAATATAAAAAACAACAACAAAAAAAGAAAGTATTAATTGATTCTCAAAGGATTAATCTTCTATCAGTGTTTAAATTCTGCTTGATGTTGTTACCTGGAATTATCAGAGACTTCTATGATACATTTTAATCTGCACAAATTCAAATTAATTTAGACTAAGGAAACAGTATATAAAATTATGGCTTAATTTAAGCTGATTTCAAAAATATTGGGGCAGAGATCTGTGTATATAAAGCTGAGAAAACTGTGGCTTTGAGTTCACCAGATTTTATTCTCTGCCTTTGTGAACAGGATTGACATCATGATAGAATGAGGGATGTTTTATTTCAATGGGAGCCCTATTGTGGAGAGATTTTTGAAGGTGAATTGATTCTGGAAATTACTAGGTGTATGGCAAAGATTCCTAGTGTCAGTCTTGCTCTATAGCTTCTTCATATTCAAAGCTAGAATGAGACTGCTGAACTGCATTATCACTGTGCTTTAGTATAGTTTTAGTTTAGTTTTATTGAACATGAACAAATTCTTTGACACTTCCCTTCTCACATTTTTTTTTGTGATTTTTTTTTCTCTTAATCAACCAATTTTTTTTATTCTTAATTGAACCGTCCATATGGTATGAAAAGAATACTAGTGCTACCTTTCTGGAAGTGCTGTTGAGCTTAGAGAAAGGGAAGCTGGGCTTGAGGGTTACATACTCAGCTTATTTTGAAACTTGTGTAGCTTTGGATAAATCACCTTCATTTCTTGTTCTTTAGCTCTCCAAATACAAAAGGGAAATAAATGTTTTCCTCCCTTAAGGAAATGCTGAAGCTCAGATGGAAACTACTGGAGAAGGACGAAACACTGTGTAATATTAGCTTTGTTAATCCTGGTCAGCCCATTTGTTTCTCACAAAGACTGTAACATAACTGAATTGCCTTTGTTCTTCTATTTGTATTTCCTTAGTGTTCTCCATCCTGTCTCCAAATGGAACAATTTCAGCTGTTGCTAAAGAGTTTAAAACTCTTGATTTGTTGCAATAACTTCCACAAAGATGCATTATGGGCACTGAAGTGATTATCTTGAAAGGGCAGAAAAAGGCAACCTAACTGGCAATTACATTCCAGTGTTTGCCCCTCAGCACAGCACCTGCTTTACTGACTTACCACTGCATCCTAGAGAGCTTTATTCATTAGTAAGGGCCATTCAAGCATTTAATGGAGCTGTTTACATTGAAACAGCTTTATTTGCTCCTATCTGTCTTCTGGGCTTCTTTTGCTGAAGAAAAGTCCTTTAAAAGGATGTAGTTTCGCTATGACTCTGTTCAGTGAGCTCCTCCTTGCTCCCTTGGGTAGCTTTGCTGCCCCTTACCTGCAGGTGGAAAAGGCACCCAATAAAGAAAAATTATAGCTTTTTTAAAAAAATTAGTTTTTTAAATCTCCAGGCAAAATATTAAGAATTTTCAGCTAGTTGTTGTATTTATTAAGATGCTACTGTAAAGCTTTATTTTATAACAGTTGGAGTGGCTCAGAGGATTTTAGCAGTATGTACATTTTTTCTTTTCTATGATTGCTAGGGATTTGGGGCTTGTACTAGATTATTCGTACAGGCACACTCTAATGTTACAAGGAACCAATTATTTTAGTTTTAATAGAATTTTTAAGCTCTCAGAAATATAGCCCCTGAGCATGGGAAATAAGATGGTCACAAAATCCTAGGAAACAAATGAAGTTAGAATTAAACCGAAGTCACAGTGCAAATAACACATGGTCAAGAACAATGAAAATAATGTATTCAAATGAAATACTAGCCATTTCATTAAAAAAAGGCAAAATTTAAGCATTAATTATTGAAGAGCCACATATAAATTTACCTCTTTACAGGCTTCCTCGTGGACAGCATGATTAAGCTATGGACTTAATCCTTCTCTGGAGAAAAAAACGAAACATGTGAGAAAGCAGGAGCCTTCTCATTTAACTTTCTATCTCAAATACCCAGTTGAGCAAGTAAAGAATATGCTTAGCTTCTCTGGACCTAGAGATTGCAGTCCCTCTGGGTGTAAAAGTTCCAGTGGCAAAGTCCCGTGGAGTCAAATCTTTTTTACTGTTCAAGACCATGAATGTTTTTCTGCTGAATTTTAGCTTTTGGAATTTAGTTGAACTTATATAAATAATGATCCATGTTTGTTTTTCACTGTTACCTTCTGAACATCATTACACCCTAAATCTTGGCTGCACCAAATTTTCTCCTCCTGTTGTGATGCAAAGAATACTTTTGGGCTTCCAAATCATTGGTTTTATACTTTGAAGGCTCAATCCTGATCTTTTTTAAATTGGCTTGATCATGTTGTCAGTATGGGCCTACACTGAGTTGGAGGAAATATCCTATCAAACATGCAAAAATAAAATGCCTCTGTATTTCGTTCATTTTAGGCTTGAGTCTTATTTCTTTCAAAGATTACTGGCTGTCAAATCATATTCAAGAGCGAGTCCATTTGTGTAGGGATGTGGGTGGTGTATTCTTTCACTCTGAATCTTCCAGTTAAGGAAGTTCAGAACTTGACCATCATGCTTCAGTTCCCATTTTTCTGCTGCATGCCTTGTTGTTGTTCAAAGTATTAGTGTCTGCTGTAACCAGAAGTAATCATCATCATGGCTAGGCTTGGTGAATGAAGATATGGGAAGGGCTCTACCCATGCTTGCTGCAAGCGTGCTGACGGCTAAAAAGGCCGATGCGGGATGAGCAAGTCCAGTTGCAAAAGGCACAGCGGAAAGTCCCCTTAGGTGGTATTGTTGAGGCACGGTTCTTTCTGCGTTGTCTTTTCTCCTCAAGACTGATTCTACATGCATTCTCAAAGGAGGCACCAGCATTATGGATGGTGTGTCTCCATATGTCTCGATGGGAGGCCAGAGTGCACCACTGATGGCAGTCAATATGACCGACACTGAGATGTTGTTTCAGGGAGTCCTTGTATCTCCTTTTTGGGGCTCCTCTGTTGCGGCAGCTGGTGGTGAGTTCATCACAGAGCACAATCTTAGGGAGGTGGTGATCCTCCATCCTGGAGACGTGCCCTGCCCAGTGCAGCTGCATCCTCAGCAGCAAGGCCTCAATACTGGTGACCCCTGCCTGTTCAAGGACGGTGACATTAGTCACATAGTCAGTCCAGTGGATGTTTAGGATTGCATGGAGGCAGCGCTGATGGAAGCGTTTAAGGAGTCGCAGGTGGTGGCAGTAAATGACCCATGATTCAGACCCATATAAAAGAGTAGACAGTACAATGGCGCTGTAGACACTAATCTTTGTACTTTTCTTCAGATGTTTATTGCACCAGACTCTTTTATGGAGTTTTCCAAAGGCTCTGTATGCCTTTGCTAACCTGTTGTCTATCTCATTGCCAATCTTACCCAGAAGGAATACATCCTATCCAAAATACTCTGAAAACATTTATGGATGTTTAATTAATCAGCAATAAATACTGTTTGACTATATGTCATTGCTGTGTGGTGCTAATACATATAACTCAAAAAGTGTTTAATTTTTAACATTTTTATTTGCTTGAACTTTTTGAATGAGGAATACTTTTAAAAATTTAAAATTTTGTGCCAAAATGAAAATACAAACCAAAATAACTTTTGCATAAATATCCTAGTTTCCAATGGGTCTGAAATTATATTTGTTTTTAAGATACAAAGCAAATGATATAGTATGAAGATAGGCAATTTTTTCCCTTAATTACAATGCCTGCAAAGTCTGTGATGTTACTCGGAGGATAAATTTACTGGATAAAGCAAGGTCTTTCCCTGGTATAAATCAGACTGCCACCTCTTGTGGCAAATAAAAGCAGATTTTGCTATATCATCATTTATGGAAATAACCAGGGAAATAATATACAGGAAAATAAAGTTATGTCTTTTTATGGGATATAAAGTTTTTAAAAATGTACCACAAGACTAGTACGTGTGTGACATAGCTGAAAAAGATACTGGTCAGCTGTTACTTGTCTCAGATATGTATTGTGACAGCCAGCTCTTTCTGGTTAAATCTTTATCAAAAAGACTGAGAACCTGCACAGTTTTTCTCCATTTTAACTAATTGATTTTCACATTTGTATCTAATTGCAAGCCATAAACCCCACAGATAATATAGCAACATTATTCTATAATTCTATGGCCAATTTTGGCTTTAAACAAACAAATGGGGGCTTCCAATTGCTGCATAGAATTAGAGGCAATGATTTTTCCATTCTGCTTCCCGTAGTTGCTTATCTCCACTAACTGTCAAAACTTGAGAGTGCCACAATGTAAACATTGTAGTAGTAGTGTTTAAATCACCATGTAATAAACATGGCCTTGAACTTACACACTGAGGCTCAACAGACCAGATCATCCAAGGGAAATCTCAAACCCTCATTTACTTCTGTAGTTTTGACTTGTACTAAATTCATGACAAGAATTAGGCTATATTTCTGATTGTGATTCATGTTTTTCCAGATGAATACAGCAATCGTTTGCCAAAAGCACAGCATGTTGCATCATGAAATACAGTCCACAGTAGCCTGTCAGAATGCTTCTGACTGAAAAATAGACAGGTCTATGTCTGAGATTTATGCAACCTTTCCCCTTTGTTTAGATCAATGTAAGTGCTGCATGGGATCAGTTGGATAATTTCCATTTGAATATTATGAAAGAAATGCACCAAGAGATTATTCTGTTTATTGGCATGTACTGGTATCTCCTAGTAGAAATCTGTACATACTCACAGGCCAGGAAAGAGATTTCTCTATATTGCATTTGGCTGATGATGCTTGTTCTGAATATAGAGAAGCTGTTGCTTTATAGGGTTGTTTACCCATAGAACTACATTATTCACAAATAAAAAGATTTAAAGAGGTATTTTAGGCATCATCTTTATAGTGGCCCAGAGAATGGAACTCACTTTTGTTCAGTGTATTTTTAAACAACTATGCAAAATAATTTTGATAACAAACCTGACTCAGATTTGTACCTCTCTGTAAGTTCTAGCTGTTTTATGCTGCTAGTTCAACAGCTGCTTTTCTTCATAGTTGGGTTTTGGTAAAGAATTTACATGTAGTTCATATACAGTAAAAATCATTTAACAGTAAACAAACTGGATCAAACTCTTCACATTTCTGTTTGTGAATCAAAATCAGAACATAAAGAAGTCTGTTCCTTGAAACAATGAGGCTGTTCAGCAACTTAGAAGACAGCCTTGGATATATCTGTATGCAGTATCTCCTTTGTGGAGCTTTACACAAAAACCTTTGTCATTTCATTTTGCATAATTATACATCAATGAAATGTGGAAATGCCAACAGTTGTTCCATACTTTTTGGCACTTCAGTTGATTCATAAGGTGCTGCTGTGCTTTAGTGTCATTATTAGAAAAAAAAAAGTAATGTGAGAAATGAAGTAGAACTTCAGCACTCAAATTTTGAATGTTGGACTTTCAAAGTTTGCTTAGAAAAGTAGTGTAAGTTAGGAAGGTTCATAGCAACACTGAATCCTAAACATGTAACTGTGCATTTTGTCCCTTACATTTCTTCCCTGACTCTGTTTGAGCTCAACTACCATAACATATATTACAGATTTTCAGGAAAAACAAATGAGTGGTCATTTTTGTAAAATAGAAGTGACAGTACAGATATTTTTGCTGTGATTCTAAAAAGCCATGAGATTTAACTGACTGGAACTTTGCATTTTGCATAGTCTCTCACATTGGAACAATTGCTATCCTAATTACTGTTTTTTCTGCTTCTCTTTGTGCTTCATTGGGGAAATAAAAATACAGTAGGATCAATCCATAACAACACCTTTGTGAAATGCTTCAACGGATGCAATGTACTAGCAGAGATTCCTGCCCCTTCATTACTGTATTACCTTTGTATTCACAAACATTTCTTTTCTGAATGCACAGCTAGAATTCTGTCCTCCATACCACAAAGCTTGGATTGTGGTGAAGCAGCTTCTTTATCTCATAAGTTTTGGTCTCCACCTGAAGAGTACCCCATGGCTTTTCAAATTGTGTGGAGGAATGGACACAGATTTAGGTTTGTTTTGGACTTTTCTACTGGCTGATCCTGTGTGGAAACTGAAAGGCACAATGTGTCTTTTATCAAAGATAAGTAAAATGTGGTTTAGCAAGAGTTTGCTCAGAGATGTGCTGTCTAGAAGGGGCCTGGGAGACATGGCAGTTACTTTCATTGGATTTGGCCTTGAGTTACTGTGGTGGTTTAAGCACCACTGTTTAACTAAGGGCTAGCTCAACAGTGACGAGAAGACTGAACAGAATGTAACAACAGAGAAACACTTTATTTGTCTGGAGCTCAACCAAAAGAAAGACAACAATTTAAGGGAACTCCAGACTTAACACAGAAAAGCACCCAACAAAAACCATGAAAAAGGGGAAAAAAAGGAATAAGAGAACTGCTTTCGAAAGCCAGGCAGTCTGGCCAAAGACAAGCAGTGGGAAGGGAAAGCCGCTATCTTCTTCTCTCTCTGGTGGAAGCTAACTCCCAGCCCTTGGAATTTCTGTAAAACACAACACAGTGAAAGATTCTTCCCCCAACCCAGGATGTTATTTGGGGGAGCTTTCAACCTGCAGTTGGGCTGGTGGGGCTCCAGTGCCGATGGGAGTGGGCGGAGTCAAGCCACAAGGCCTGGGAGTTGGAGAAGGGAGCCGTGCTGCTGCTCTCCTGCTTACAGGAAGCCGAAGAGCATGAACTTCCATTTCTTCGGGCTTTTAAGCTCTCCAAGTCCCGTGCGAGTCTTGCGGTCCACTTCCCGACTTCGCTGCTTCGGATTGCCCAGCGGTCTGGGCTCCACCTCCCTTTTCGAGGTTCCCGGTTCCAACAAAATGGCAGTTCCCGCCAAAATCTGCAAGCAGACAGCTCCCTGGCGCCATCTTTTGCCAGCCGCAGGATGGCTGCCGCCTCCCAGGGCACCCGCCAACCACAGAAACCCACAAAAGGGGTATCCGGGACCGACCGGGGCCACAGGAGCTGCCTGAGCAGCCATCGTGTTCGCACTGCCACGCAGCGGCTGCCCCTGGGGGTGGCCGGGACCACTGGGACCCCCCTGCTGGGCTCCGCGTGGCAGCGTGGGGCCCGGTGTGGCCACTGGAGTGCCTCCGCAGCAGCGCAGGGCCGCTCCGTGTCGGGAGGGACATGTGGGCTGCGGCCGCCGTCAGAGCCCACCGCTGACCACCAGGCACTGGCCAGGGCGGCGGGGCACTTCTGATGTTACTGCCC
>VXBA01005482.1:680135-693996 GCA_013399895.1 Serilophus lunatus
CCACAGCAGCACCGTGCCCGCCGGCTTCCTCGTGTCAGCACGGCACCGGCGCCGGGGGGTGTGGGGTGTGGTGAAGGCATGTGTGCGAGAGCAGCCGCCGCGAGCCTCAGGGAAAACCGGCGGATGCACTGCACTGTGCTGCCATGGAGCTGCGACCAGCACCTGCGGCCCACCGCCTCCATCTGGCCCGCCCCACAACCCCGCACCGGCACCGCGGGCTCTGGGAAGTGGCCCTGCAGGCTCACAGAGCCACCGTAGTCCCACACACCACGGCTCCCGGCCCCCGGCCCTGCTCCGCACTCTCCCAACCCTGTGCACTACGGGCTCCTGGCCCAGCTCCATGTGCCGGGGCCATGCTGGGGTTAAACCTGCCGCAGCGTGTCCGGGGGAAAAGCAGTGGTGAGTTGGGGAAGGAAGTGAGGGAAAAAAAACCTGGAAAAAGAACAGGGTTTATACCAAAAACAGGAGATCCCTTCCCCTTTCCCCCCACCAGCTCCCTCTAAGAACCCCCCAGCACCCTCCTGTACCCCCCTCCCCTTTCAAACCCCTAAAGTTATTATTATTTTTTGTAATGCCAATGGCCATTATTGCCATGTAGCCATGACGGTGCTGAATTAAGCAAGCAGTGGTTTACTCCAGGCCCAAGCAGCTGTGAGTGTTTCTAGTTTAATATACATTCTTTTCTATATTCAGAGGAACATGTAATAAAAAATCACTGTGTTAGTTATGAGCTGTCTACGGTGAAGAATCTTAAATACTGTGTTAGAGTGTCAGCTTATTGTAGAGACAGGCTACAGCATGACACATCAGAATAAGAAATAAGTGACAGATCCATTTTGCCTGTCTTGTCTGTACTTAACCTCTAGCATTTTAACAAATAAAAAGTGAAAGGAAGAGAGACACTAACTTTCTTTTCTTAAATATAATGGTAAAAGGCTGTCCCTGGCTTGGACAAGTGCACTCATCACTGCAGGTTAAAAACTGTCTGGTTGGATGAGTCCAAAGAGTGATGGTGAATGGAGTTATACATCCAGCTGGGAGGACAATCATCACTGGTGTTCTCTAAGGTGGAGAACTGGGCCAGTTCTCTTTAATACCTTTATCCATGATCTTGACAAGGAGGATTGAGTACACCTTCAGTTAGTCTACAGTTGACACCAAGTTGGGCAGAAGTGTTGATCTCCTGAAGGGTGGCAAGGCACTGTAGTGGGATCTGGACAGTCTGGATTGATGGGCCAAGGCCAGTGGTATGAGTTTCAACAAACCCAGGTGCCAGGTTCTTCATTTGGGTCACAAGAATCCCATGCATTGCTAAGGCTTGGAGCAGAGCCATTGGAAAGTGGCCCAACAAAAAAGGACCTGGGCATGGTGGTTGACAGCTGGCTGAACATGAGCCAGCAGTGTGCCTAGGTGGCCAAGAAAGCCAATGGCATCCTGGCCTATATCAGAAATAGTGGGGCCAGCAGGACCAGGGTGATGATCATCTCCCTGTATTCAGCATTAGTGAGGCTGCACCTTGAATCCTGTTTCCAGTTTTGGGCCCCTCACTCAAAGAAAGACATTGAGGGGGTGGAGTGTGTCAAGACAAGGGCAACAAAGCTGGTGAAGGGTCTGGAGCATAAGTCTTATGAAGAGTGGCTGAGGGAAATGGGATTGTTTAGTCTGGAGAAAAGGAGTTTATCACTCTTAACAACTTCCTGAAAGCAAGTTGCAGTGAGGTGGGGGTTAGTCTCTTCTCCCCAGTAATAAGTGACAGGACAAGAAGAAATGGCCCCAAGTTTTACCAGAGAAGGTTCAGATTGGAAATCAGGAAAAATTTCTTCACTGGAATGGTTGTCAAGCATTGGAACAGGCTGCCCAGGGAAGCATTTGAGTCACCATCCCTGGAGGTACTATAAAGATGTGTAGATGTGATGCTCAGGGACATGGTTTAGTGGTGGACTTGGCAGCGTTAGGTAGATGGTTGGACTGAATGATCTAAAAGGGCTTTTCCAACCTAAACAACTTTATGATTGTATGATTCTAATGTAAATAAGAGGAAGTAAAGGCAACCAACAATTATCAACCTACGAAAAAATGTCACAGAGAGCTTCCATGGAGACCGTCTGGTGTGTGCTTGCTGTCCTGATTAAAATACGTTCTGTATAATCATCTCAGTGGATATTTCTGCTGCTTTCCACTATGTTATTCTTCAGATGAAGAGGACCGACTTGTGACCTTTTGTCATAGAGGTTGGAACAAAGTAGTAATAAGGTGATTCCCCGTAGCCACACAGGAGTGCTTTTAATTTGCTCCCTCTAGAGCATAAAGGACTGTTTTTGTCCTGTTGGTCTGTCTCTAAACTTCTAATCTTCTCTGCTCCACAATAGGGTTTGCTCAGGTGATAAAAACAGTTTGTTTGTTTGTTTAATCATCTCAATGGACTTATCTCCAGACTTGCAATCTACCCAGCTTATTTCCCTGCACAGTTCTGCATTGCTGAACAAGTATCTTTCCTGCCAGCTATCACTGGGGCAATGACACAAGTCCTGAGCTCTTTGATTGCTTTATTTGTAACACCTTCCATAGTTCAGTACTCAAGATCAACACCATACTGAATATAGAGAATTTTTTTTATTTTTTTTTTTGGTGGATGCTATACAAAAGTGTGAGTCAAGGTGGAATTGTTTGAAGGAATAATAAATCATTGGGTGGGGATTATTTTCCCTTAGAAATAAAAATTAAAAATCTTTAAAAGTGATAGAACTTGCTAGCATGTCAGGATTATAATTACTGCAACAAAAGGAAGCCCAAATTACCTCTAATCCATCCTATGTCTATTCAATGTAACTTGAATTTTAGGTGGTGATTCTGGCCATCTGTACTGTGGGCAGAGCAAGATGAGCCTAGGCTTGTCTTTTGAGATGACTGAAAGGTGCAAAGTAAACAATATAAAAAATGAAAAAGAAGACTAGAACTTTGAATGGGCTCCTGGGATCTGACTCAGGATTTCTGCTTGACAGTGGCCTTTTACATTAGTCTAAATATGTGACATAAATATTCATGAGCAATCCTGATGAAACATGCCACACAACTTTTCAGCTGTGCTTGTAGATTCTCCACCTGGTTTCTTAAAGATGCTACTGGAATTCAGTTAAATTGTGGGTTATTTTATCCTCTATGATGGATTGAATATAGTGTTTCAAGATATAATAATCAAGAGGGTTTTTTCCTTATGCACATGTACTTGTCTTCCAGATATCATTCCTTTAAAGTCTTAGAGAACTGCAGTGCAGATTTTTAACAAGAGCTTAATTTTTAAGCACATGGAAAATTATTAATTCTTTAACAAGACACAATGGATGAACTACTTGTGATACATTGAAACATCGTGAGACTTTTTTCTTAATTGCTTTGGATTTCTACTGTACAGTGAGATGGACAACAATCCAACCTCCTGAAAGGAATGTACTTTTTGCTGAAGGAAAAAGAAACCTTGGACTTTACAAGTAATGTGTGCAGGATATTGTGCTTCTCACTCCATCTCACTTTTAAAGTTCTTTCCATATCTACATTGCCAAAATGCTACTGTACCTAAACCACTTTATTATGGGGTGGGGTGGATGTCTGTGCCAGATAAATTCTATTTTCATTATCAACAGTTAATTGTGCCATTTTCGGGATAGCATTTGTCTGTGATCACTATTGTGAGCAGACTCTTCTTTTGTGCTGAATCCCAGAAAATAACAAGATTTGTTCTTTGGCTTCCTCTCAGTTACAAAATCTCCCATACCCTGCTGCTGGTTTTGTAGCCTTTGTTTCATTTTGCCTGGAATTTATGATTCTGTATCAGAATTTTATAAACAGCCTACTTACTTTGAGCTAGCAGAAGCTGCAAAACCATATCAAATGGCTTGAGTTCATTCATTGTAAAGTATATAATATGTATAATATATTGTTTTTTATTATCATGTATCAGCCCACAAAGCTGTTTGGATATTTTCCACTTTTCTGCAGTTATGGAGAATGCAAGCCCTTATGGAGCTTGGATCTGCTCCTCACTTCTTTCACACAGTTCACTCTAGCCTCTGGCAACATGCACTGCTCTGAATTATATCTGAACAGAGTTTGATGTCTTCAAAGTCAAGTATATCAGTCCTCTGACTTCATTTTTGTTACAAATGAGACTTAAAACTCCCACTACCTGTGTACTTTGTCAGCTGCAATTTCATCATCCTTTTACAGAGGCAGAAGACAGTGTTATCAAGATCACTAATGCTATGTACAGAGGTGTTGACTAACTAAACCTGGTACTTACCTTGATGCTGAAGCCGTTCCTTGGTTCCTTGGTTTCCACATCCAAATTTCAATCTTATTTAACTCTAGAGTAATTAAATGCATTTCTGCTTCTGACAAGTATGACTCTAAACAGTTTCTAGATTTAGTTACAATTAAACACAATCCAAACAGATATTTCCAGATGTCTATTTCCTATCAAATCTTACATTAAACCAAGTAGTATAGTTTTGATCAAAAAAGGAGGAGGGGGAACAGAAGGGTGGAAAAAAATGTTTCAGCTATTGTTTTCTGTGAAAATATTATATTAGATTACAAAATAATAAGGTTCAGATTTGTATGCTTCACTGAAGAGCAGAAAAACCATGCTTATATTTATGTCCAAAGCTTTAATGTGCGAGTCCACGCTGAGGAACGATGGCACCATCCTAAGAGATCCGTTCTTTGTGTTCAAATTCAGATTACCTGACTTCTGAGAGGACCTATAAATGGGTTTTGATGGTATCCACAAAGCATTTAAATCACATGTTTAATTTAGTGATAATAATTAAAAGGC
Organism: Serilophus lunatus; assembly: GCA_013399895.1. Lineage (NCBI taxonomy): Eukaryota > Metazoa > Chordata > Aves > Passeriformes > Eurylaimidae > Serilophus > Serilophus lunatus. Next base: position 684,967 of record VXBA01005482.1, read on the forward strand.
AATGGTATGGGGGTAGGAGGAGAATATGGTACCTTGTATTCAAAAAAATCACTTTTAGTTGTTTGTATTTAGTTGACAATTTTGTGGGGGAAGATACGAAGCACCTGTGTGCTAAGACTAAGACTTTAAATCAACACAGTTACGCAGTTGCTCACACAGATGTGGTCCATACATATTTTAAAAATACTTAAATGGGTATACTGCTCCACCAGTTTAATCTCTAGAATGGAGACTTTGAAGTAGAACACATGAAAGAGATTATGGAAGAGAGTGAGTCCTACTTATGAGGGGATGAGAGTTACAGGGGAGCACAGATCAACTCATAGAAGTGAGCTCTTATTGAACCAAAGTATATGGAGGAAACTGAATTTGGATCTATTTTATCAGGAGCTTTCTGCTGATTTCCACTCCAGTGCCTGTAATGCCTTAGTCAATGCCAGAGCAACAGTATCTCCTAGATTATAACCATGAGTTTGCAGTTGTGTTACTCAGATAACAAGGGAGAAGAAGGCGTCTTAGCAAATGTTGTTGGGATGGGCATCCCATTAGAAAAGACAAACAAACAAACCTCCCTAAGACTTAAGTTTAAATCTGCAACCCTAGGCTGGATTTGCTGGGATTCCAAAAGTTCATATGTGAGCAAAAAAGTAAGTGTCACCTAGAAACTGGAAGAGTAAGAATAGCAAAACCCAAACAGACTCATTAAATTGTATTGTGAAGTCTCCAAATATCCCCAGTGCTCCCTAATTTGACTAAGTCAGCACGTTACCGTGCTGTCCTAGATTGGATACTAGGGGGTGCTACTGAGCGATGAGAAACTTACTAGAAAAGTCCCCAACCAAAACAGTTTATTAACTAGGGGCTATATGAGCTGTAGAACCCCACTATAAGCATAAACCAGTTGCACAAAGAACGACCCAACAATAATACACAAGAGAAATTAACAAACTACGCTCCTCTGGGCTGGCTGCTGGGCTGGTGGAGCAAAGGAAGGAAGGCTGCCCCGTGGATGGTGCTGGTCCCATTCTGGAGCTGCTGGAAAAAAAATGGCAGTGAAATAAACCCTGGGGGACCCAAGGGGATAGAGATACCACAACTTCTGTCATCTCTGGGTAGTTCCCTGCTGGCACTGCCCGAGCTCCGATGACTCTGCTTTGCAAGAGATCGAAAATAGGGGAGCTGTGCCTCTCTCAGAGCTGAAGGGAGCCAAAAAAAAAGAGCAGCCGTACCTCCTCCAGCACTGAGAGGAAGCTGAAAGAGGGAGAACTTCTGTGCCTTCTGCTTTTATGGGCTTCCCATTCTCAGGTTTTCTCGGGGCACCCTTCTGGGGCGTGCCACCTCTCCATTCGACGGTGGCACTGGGCACTGCCCCCTTTCTGAGATTTCACCATGAGGCAATATGGTGTTCCCTCCAAAATGCCTGGCGGCTGCACTTACCAAGAGGAGAAGCTGCCATCGCCTCCCTACCAGTCCTGTGGGTCACCCAGGGGCCTGGGAGCCTGGTGGCACTGGCGGTGGGGTGACCGGAGCAGCCATAGTGCCCGCTGCCACAAGGCCACGCTGCGCTGCAGCACTGGCTGTGGGGCGACACCCCCAGCCATGGCCCTGGGTGCTAGAGTGGGCGCTGGGAGGTGCCTGTCGCAGATGCACCAGCAGGGGCAGCAGGCGCGGTTCCACATAGCCCCCTTGCCCATGCAGCCAGCGGACGCAGCACCGCGTGGCTCCCACTGCTGCCTCTAGCATCAGCACAGCTCCCACCACTGGCATGGCCAGCAGGACTGGCTCCTGCCACTGGCATGGCCGTATATCTGAAGTCACCTCCTCTGTTCAGCTGGTTCAGCTTTAGCACCACACAAGGTGTTAGACAGCAGCCTGGCTGGGGTTGCAGCCAAATTCAGCCCAGAGTCTAGGCCATCAGGGAAGTCTGTGATTAGGAGATAGGTCCAGGGTTGAGCTGTAGCAAACCTCGATCATGCCTGGTGAGAAGGGGCTTGGATACAGCCATGGCAGGACCATGGGAATGGGTCAGGAAGGCCAGACACAGAGAGGAAGGACCACTAGCTGTCCTTTGGAAGCATCACTTCTTACTTTCCAGGGAAAAGCTGTAGTCACTGCTGAAATGTGCATTTTTTGTTCTTAATTATTGGTTAAATCTAGTCACTGTATGTGTCTGCATAGTAGATAGAGTCTCATCCCCTCACAATACTTACCCCTCACAAAATGTTGAAAAGCTAAGGTAGATGCCATCTCTGTCTGACTGACCAGCTGTGACCTTGCAATACATTAATATGCTGTGTCTATACCATTACTTTAGCTTTAACTGTCTCATAGTTGACTTGGATCTCCAGACTGCTTATTTGCTTTGTGCTTTGGCTTCCACTGCAATTCTGTCATTGGAGTAATGAAATAAAATGATTAATGAAATTTAAATTAATTAAAACAATAAATTCATTAAATTAATTAATTTAAATTAATTAAATCGATTAGTGAAATAAATTCCAGGAACTCAGATTCTGCTACCTGCTTTAACTCTGCGTCCTTGGCACATTTTGGTGGACTGTCTGATAGGTACTCAGAGGAAGTCCCCTAAGGCAGAGGTGTGATGTGCTAGTCACCAAAGGCCTCAAGAAACTGTGAGATGCCTCAAGTGCCTTGCTTGGTATATATTTCTAGACCCTATTCCTCTGTTATGAGAATCAACAAAGGGATAAAGAGGCCCTGGTTTTACTTTTTTTTATGTAAATGTTGATACTGCCAGGAGATCACTAGTGCAGCTGTCTCCTGCCATATTGGTATCATGAAATCTGTTCAGAGTAGTTCATATTTGTGATCAAGTTTCTGTTTAGACTGTAAGTAACCCTTTTAGTGTCAGCACAGCTCTAAGGATGTCCATTGAGTTTGAATAGTATACACTGCATAAGTGTAAGGATAACCCTTAAGATGTCATACAGTGTATGATAAAGGTAAGATGCATTGAAGACATTTTGGGATCGGATTGATCCAGGTCTGAAAAAATTTAAAATACAAAAGTTTTTCTGATATTTCTGTTCAAACAAAGTTGAAGAATATTAGTAACAAAAATACTGATTAAAAAAAGAGGCTATAAATTTGTACTGAAAATGCTAAGAGGCGAATGTCAGCTCTATTTTTTCATACTGAAACTAGTCACTCAATTTATGAAGAATATAAGGCATTTGATTGAACATTTTGCAAAATCCTAATTAGTATTACATGCGCATACACCCCAACTATTTTCTTACTAAGAATTTTGTACCCTGAGTGAGCTATAATTTCAATGGTTATGGTTCAGAGCAGATGACAAAGATGTTGAAGGCAAGGAAAAGAGGTGAGATCTACACCACTGGATCAAGGAAGTTCTAACAGGCTACAATACAGATTGCTAACTTGCAAATGCAGACTATATATAGATCTAGGCTGTACTTTCTGAAGCACACAAAGACTAACGTGTTCAAACATCTGGTGTTCAAATATCCTGCCAATATATTAACATTCTGGAGCATACAGGATCTCTCCAATTCATCTCCAAGGCGATAAATTGAGGAGAGGATGGGTGGAGGCAGAACTTCATTATCCCTTTAGAGACTGGTCTTTTTTAATGATACAGCTATAACTCACAGAATTTGTGAGTCAAGAAGTAATCCCAGATCTTCCAAATCCCAGTCCAGAGTCCCAATCTTTTCTCATATAGGTATTTTTTCTCGTGTTTATGTTCTTGTACTCTGCATTCCAGTTGTTATCTTATAAACCTGGGGGATTTCAAAGTACAAGTAAATATATTCCAGACAAAACTACGGAATTAAGGTGTTACTTGTTTCCAAGGGATATGCAGTATTCATATAGCATCACAGATAAAGCTGGAAAACACCAAGGGACTTGACAGAATACAGAACCTGCCAAAAGTAAGAAACAAAGTAAAGCAGAAAGGTTGGTGTGTCCTGAAGAGGTCTGATTATTGAGTCTGTGAGAGAAACAGCATAACTTCCGACACAGTTTGAGTAGAAATAAAAGGCATTGAAAGGAGCTGTTTGATGTCTCCCCTGAGATACTTGAGCAATTAGAGAAAGGAGATGATCAGGAGATGTGTTTACAGATAAAAGACAGTAGGGAGGCCTAAGACTTTGAGTATAGGATTAATTACTTGGATATTGATTTAGGTAACAAGTATGCGAAAGCTAAGGAGGACCTATGTTTGCAAAAATACTTCCAAGGGTTGCTGCCTTAAAGAAACACATCAAAACCCATGTAATATGAGGCAACTGGGGATGCCAAAACATTAAATGATTTACTGTACCTAGTATTTTTTAATTATGTCTGTTTTTCATGGCTCTTGATGGAACTTCATACATTGTGAATCAGATCTGCCATTTTTTCTGTATCAAATCCTGTAGTCTTGTACCCATAAGGAATAGCTCATAATAAATGTAACTATTGGCAATGTCAAATGGTGCACTGAGTGCATGAAGCAGAATTTAATACTCAGTATTTACTCCTACACTGGCCAAATTTACTTTCATTTCTGCTTAAGGACAGAACAAACATCTCAGGTTTTGGCAGAGTTATTTGATAAACACAGACTTAACCTCCATGTTTATACTGCAGTGATGCATATATTGGTTCAGCATAAAGAGGGAAAGAAAGCAGTGAATGCTTTTGTTTTAATTCAGTCCCTGCAACTAAGTTAGATATAAATAAAGAAGAGCTAAGACATCTGGAAAGAGGTGAAGTAATAACAGGGCATGTGCAATGGTGTCTGAAGCAGCAGTGCAGAAGATTTTTGGTGAAAGCAAACTGATAGCTGCCAAGATGCTTCTTGAGAGCTGAGCCAATCAACTCTGGGGAAGAAAAGTAGAAAAATACTTGGAGGAATAGCTATGATGAAAACTATGGAGGTAGATAATGAAGTCTCTTGCTGTGTCTAAACCAAACCTCTTGTTTGGATCCAAACCTCTTTTTTGAAGCAGAGGCAACACTTGATAAGTGGTATTGCTGCTACAGCTTTTTCAGCTTTTCAGCTTGTGCTCAAAACATCTTTTGTGTACAACTTGTTCTTCCAGGTGAGAGAGTTTATGCTTTTTATCTTAAGAGCTTTCATGCTACTTCTGTTCTCGTTAATTTACTACTACTGAACTATCTTGTGCAGCCACCATAAACTGCTCCACAGATGTGCTATTGTGTATTGACTGTCTCCATTAATGAAATGCTTTTGCTCTGGAGATGGATAATGCTAAGTTCTTCCTACCTTAACTTACTCCCTTGCTTTCAAAAAAAGGCCAACTTTAATATGTAGCATTCTCTTTGTTTTATCTGCATTTCAAATAATTGACTCTTGTGGAATACAATTTAGTTCTAGTTGATGAAAAATTGCTGTATACATTTAGAATCACAAGGAACAAAGTCTTGGAAAGCGATTACTGATATGTTTTGAATTACAAGAGCTAGTCATCAATAGGAAAAGTTTTTGAGGAGGTGTGAAGTAACAAGGCACTGACTACAAGTACTGAAAGTGGCTTAAGGAGCTCCTGCTTTTGTTAGTGCTTTCATATAACACTGTGTTGTCCCTTTTTGTGCGAATAAAAATGTTAGTGGAGTTACAACACTGTGTTCTGGATTCAACTCCTTATCACAAAAAAAAAAAAAAAAAAAAAAAAATGAAAACTTTATTTTCTACACAAAAAAAAAAAAAAAAAAAAAAAAAAAAAAAGGTAAAGTCTTATCTTTAACCTAAATTACTTCAAAACTGTATTTGTGCTGTGGTTTCCAAGACAGCTCTATAAACAAAACTGAAGAGAAGAAAGGAGTAGAAGCCCTTTTAGATATCTGCACCATCAAAGTTGAAGTTTAAGCATATCGTGACAAGGAGATGATTCTATTGTGTAATCTATATGCCCTACTAAAGCTTTTGTAGTTTCAAGTGTTGCATTGCCTTGAAGTACCTAATGGGCTATGACACAAAATTGATTTCAGTGAAAATAACATTTGCTGCTAAGTGTTCATATAGCATTATTGCATAGTGCTTCTTCTATGAAATCCAAGAAAGATTATTTAAAATGAGATTGATGTCAGAAGAATTGCAGGAAGGATGATGAATATGCAAGAAAATTAACATGCTGGTATGTAATCGTTATATAAGGTTATTTGTCCTAACCTATGCCTTTTCTTACTAATTCGACACTGGATACTGTCTTCCAGTGGAAGAGAAAAGAATTAAAACTACACATCAAAGCTTAAGCATTTTCTGGCAGAGATATGAAGCCATGGATTAAATAGTAAACCTTGTTCCCATACACAATAAAATACAGAGATGCAGCAGAGCTTCTACGTCTTTAAGATCTTTGTCTAGCAAGCATTCTACTTTCATGTGAAGAGCGTTCTTTTGTGCAGAAGGGAATTAATACAAAAGGTAGGTAGACAATCGCTCATTGGAGGGGTGCGGGTTGGGGAATGAACAGCTGTGGTGTTCTCTAGGCACTAATATCTACTCATGTGGCTAGGCATGTTATTATGTGCTGTAGTAATACCCACTACTTGGTCTCAGGTTTCTAATGTACCTTAAAGAGAATGTAGTCGGGGTCTTTCAGCAGATCCCGGTACCACAGGACTGTCTTGTCTCAATCCTAATAGTCCCTTTATGCTCTAATCATCTTTGAATCCAAAGGGTTGCATGGCAGGCTTCTACCACATGCAAACATGATAACGGTAAACACATAAATAGTAATATGATCTGAAAGTACCAGTATAACAGGGCTTGAAACTGTCTACCCCAAACTTATAATTGTTATAGTTGGAAAAGACCTCTAAGATCAGCAAATCTAACAAACGCCACAAAGTCCAACCTTGCTTAACATTTCTTTCAGTAGCAAAAATGTCAAAAAATACAGTGAGAGGAGGAAGTACATATGTGCAGGACCAGATTCAAAGCTGGCACAGATCCAATTGATTCTGTAGACTGTAGAGTTGTGACAATTTACCCTGATTTCAAGCAGAGAGAAAGCTTACAAGTGTCAGTGTGGAGGTTGGTGAGGCACGATAGATTGGGGTTGCTGCCTATCCAAAACACCACATTTGTGTGTTGAATTAACAACGTACATCAGGACAATTAAACAATATTAATCTGTGATCTGCTCCCTTTAACTAGTACTTCAGTGTGATGGGCTCATTAAGAGTAAATCTTGCTAACACTTGTTTCATGTTGACAGAAGACTGGTGCATGGTGCATGCTGTCATGTCAACAGGAGATCAACAAATGTCCAGCTGTGATATGACCCATTACTGCTAAATAGCAAATTTGTGTAGTTGCTTCTATTTAATGGAAATGCTTGATGCACATTAAAGGAAACCTTTTGAACCCAAAGCTCATTATTTTTCTTTTAGTTCATCAAATTTTCAGGCAGGTTTCTGTACGGCCCAGTTCTCAGCACTGTCTAATGACTACGGTTGTTATTTATACTGCTTTTTTGGGGCAAAACCCCAGATCCTGATGCTTGTCTTTCCCCCTTGGCACTAACTAAATTTGCAGCAATTACATCCCAATCTTTTGAAGTGTTAAGAGCCCGTAATCTGCTGATTATAGCAGACTTGGCATCCTGACCAGAAAGGCCACTATGCCAATGGAAATAAGCAGAAGATCTTGGCATAAAACTGGTTCCATGCAGTCATTTTTCCAGATGTCCGCGTACAGTTTCTTTTCCCAAAAGAAAAACATTTAATATGTCTCCTTTGACTCAGCAGCAGATTAACAAAAATGTTTAAGTTTTGCCTGGAACTGCTTTGCTTTCATGAAAGGCATAGTTTTCAATTTTTTTTTTATCAAAGTCTTAGTACATAAAATTGGTCAGTTTCTGTAGGTGGATATGTGGTTGGGTATAGCCCATGTGCTAGGTACCTGGACTTATGTTTCCTGCTTAAATGTATCCAGCCTCATCAGTGCCCAGTGATTTCACTACCAAGCAGTAATTAAATGGTAAAGTGTAATGGAGTTAGAACGACCTAGTAATGTAGCAGTGTCCCCATCATTATTTCTGGTTGTAAATAAAACTCACTTTTCTTCTAAGAATACCAGCGGGTCTAGAAGCACTAGTCTTGAGTAATCTCAGTCACTAAACAAAAGCTGAATATGAATTTAGACAGCACTCAGTCCTAGACAGTTATTTATTCCGTTATGTCAGCTTCTTAAGAATGAAATTGTAAAGGGATAATGTGAATGAAATGTGTGCTGCCACTGCTTCTGGTCAGTTGTCATGATTTTTTTGCATTACATGAGGTACTAATGCAGTATGTTTGCTGCTACTTCTAAGAGGACTAGACCCTTCCCTGATGGTGTAAGCCAATACCCCAGACAGACCTGGACTCTCTGATTCCTAGATACATGTTTTCTGATGATAACTCTTATGCAGGATGTTTTCCTTCAGCACTTGGGAGAGGTGAGTGTTCAACAGCAATGTATAATAATACTATCAACTTTCAGCAGTTAGAGCCCTTAGCATGAATAAAAGGGATAGCTGAAAGATGTAATATTGGACCAGAGCATTTACCATACATTTTGGTAGATGCCAAAATTATCAATAAGTGATACCAGACATGAGAAAAGCATTTGTGATGGATAGCAATTAATGCTTTTGAAACAGAAAATACAACAGTTATAGGATGGAATTGCATGGTCAGCGTTGGTATATCTATACTGACAAGGGAGGCAAGACTGATTTTCAACTGGACAAGTGTAAGGGATTCATCAGCAGTGGCTGAAATAGGTCAAAGTTAAGAAACTATATAGAGGATTCATCACCAAAACATAAGATGGTTCTGTCACATTTAATCTGAATACACTGGCAAAGGTGTAAGTTAAAGGAAATATAGGGAAGATTTGCTTGCCTGACTGCTCTACAGTGTACTAATAGTTTTTATTTTCAAAATATTTTGCTGATTTGGAAGTTAAATAAATAAATCCTTTCAATCTTCCCCATGGGCTACAGTCCCCTGCCAGGATCCAGCTCCACCTTGGGTCTCCCACGG
>VXBA01005482.1:694146-714586 GCA_013399895.1 Serilophus lunatus
AGCCTGGAGCTGGCTGGCATTGGCTCTGCTGGGCATGGGGGAAATCTCAGCCCCATCGCTGCTACCAAAACCCAGCCACAGAGAAACCCATACAAATGGTGAGAAAGAAAAAAAGAATTTAGGCAGTAGGAGAGGCTTTCTATTTGTAAGACTAATGGAAAGCAAAGCTCTGGAAACAAAGGACTCAGAAATCTTTAGAACTGGAAACATTAGTTCTGCTTTGAGTTAGAGCACTTTTTGGGATCTAGACCTATTTTCTATCATTTTTATAATTTCATCCATGTACATGACACAGCCCAGGAGATTTAAGCATGTCCAAAACTCCTGAAAGAATGAAAAGATTCAGTCCGAATCACTGCACTGACACTTTCCTGGCCTTAAGACCAAGCACACAGCCATATCGAGTGATCTCCCATATAATTTGTGGCTGAATTTGTTGCTGGGTGTGCTGTCAAGGCTTCCTCTTGAGAAAGCCAGAGCCAACTTCCAGGCACACCAATCCAGGGTGTGCTTGAATGTTATTTACATAAACTCCAGGTTCTAATCCATCTGCTCTTATGGAGGTATTACATGGCTGATGGCCAGCAGTCCAGATGATGCTGAGTACTTAGAAAAATCCCTAGCATCAGCTGCTGCAAGGATGGGAGGAATTTCTAAGCACTCTGAGCACAGGCCTTGTGTAAGTAGCTTCTCAGACAGTAGAGATGCAAAATGTTGGGTCTGAGGCATTCTCTGGGACAGGTCAGGTTTGATACTTTCAGGTCTATCATGTAGTGGTAGTAAGTCAATTTGCCCGCATTCCACTTTTCTACACGATACTTCTCTATACAGGCAAGAGATCCCCTTATAGTGACCTAGAGATTATTCAGTCAATATTTGATCCAATAGTTTTTTTTACCAGGAGAGACTGACTTTCACTCAAGAGCAAAACCCTGAAATCATTTCTGTTGCAGCTTCTGAGGTAAAAATTGAATTGGGTCAAAGAGCTTTGGGTGTTTTACTAAAATGAGAAGAAAAAGAAAGTCACTTTTTTATCTTTGCAGTTCAGCTTGTTCTATCTGACACCTGGTGAAGGACCTTAAATCAGTCTGTGCTTTGGCAAATTTCAAGTTCAATAAACACATCTTTAACACACCATTCTGGGCTAGACTAGGTACACATATAGTCAAAACTTTCTTTTCTATACATGGCATCCAGTATGATTTCCAAAGCCACATTCAGAATTCTAAAGACCATTGATACAACCTTTTGTTTTGACATTGAAATTGTGCCTGAAGGGAAAGGATAATTGTTCTATCTGAGATTGCAAATGTAATGAAATAAAGGGATAACTTAGTGAAAATGTAGCTAAATATGTGCATATCAGATGCTACTAGACTTTACAAATAAAGGTCTCCATATTTACAATAGACCAAAGCATAATATTAATAAAAAAACCACCAATCCCTAACATTTCAACCTGGTTGTTAATATGCAAATCACTCTCTTAACTAGAATTCTACTGAATAAGTGATTATTCAGTCTTTACTCCTAAGTGTTTTCAGCATTATTGAAATAATCAATTACATTTGTTTTTATGCTTTTAGTTGATAGAGAAAGACCGAGCTGGTTTTTAAACTTTTTAATGCTATGAATGGTGAAAAGGGATGGAGAATTGAGAGATAAGAGATAAGATTCAATGTTCCCTGGACTTAACCTGTAAAAACTAACAGGGACTATTGATGACTTTGTGTGTAGTATTGAAAACATGATCTATGAGAACAGTGTTTTACAATGTGACAGAGAGATTAATGACCAAATGAAAAAGTCTCTTTCTTCTACTCCTTTTTCAAAGCGGACCTGTCAGATCTCACACTGTTCACCAGCAGCTGCAATCTCCTGCAAAATCCTGAATCAGGGTCGGAGAGGAGTGTCCTGGTAGGCTGTTAGCTCTTGTCAGCTCAGTTTCTTCTTGTGTGTCCTCACTTTATTATGTCTCTTACTGTGGTCCAGAGAGCCACAGATGCCACAGACCCCAATCTCCACTATGCAAGCTAAAAAAATTTTCTGTGTTGGATTTGCCAGTATGTTATCCATCCTGGCAAGTTGTCTGTGTGAGATAATTGCATACACCAAATTTGTAGTAATTATTGTTCGTGTTTTTCATCCCAGCCACCATAGGCCTGCAAAACCCTTACCCTGAAGTGACAGCCTCTAATAAACCTTCTGAAGCCCCTCTCTTTCCGGTGACTTGTGACTCTTACATGGTAGTAGTGAGGCTGCTGAACCTATGATTTCCAAAGATACAATGGAGGCAAGTTCTGCAGAGATAGTGTGTTTTATTAGGTCAATAATGAGTTGGTAAAAGCAGACAAGCTTTCTGAGCTTCCACTCCCTTCCTTGGATTGTGAAAAATATATCTTCCTCAGCCAGAAAGCACTCACTCCCTTCTTTTTCTGACAAGTACTCTTAATAAAGCTACTTAAACTCCTTTTTCGTTATAGAGTTTTTCCTTTATTATTTGATAGAGGTATCATTATATGCCACTGATAGCCTCTTTTCAACTAACATTCCAAAGACTTTCTGCCATCTGTTCCAGACATTTCTGCTTTGGACTGAGTTTGCATTTGAATTTTTGCATTTACATACATACATGTAAAGAAAGCACAGTTTGTCTTTTCTCTGAATTAAAAACTGCAAGTGATAAAAGTCACTTAGACACAAGATAGTTTTTCCAGGGGAAATAGTAGACCTCTGAGCTTGTTCTACCTCTACCCAAAATAGAACCATAGAAAAATCAAAAGTGCAGGTATTTTAAAAAGCCATCTAAACTTAAAAGTTTTTCTATTTCTGTTGAAAATCTTTGGTTTTCCCTTCTTCTTCCCAATTGCTAGCACAGAGCAACCAAATAGTTGTCTATTTATACATTCTATCTCAGCATTTTCATCCCAATTGAGCTGATTCACAAGGAGGGCTTGAATGAATAGTCTCAGTTCTTTTCCTTAGAATTTTTAAAATAATTTTGGTAGGTAGGTGTCTGTTTAAAACTGAATTGCCTTTCATGAGTCATGCTAAATTTATCTCTTAAATATGAATTTTCGCATTTGTTCACAGGGGTGCATTTTAGTTAGCAAGGACAAGCATTATTATTAATTCTGTACTGAAGTGCAAACACCTAGTAAACTCACAAATGAAAAATCTTCAAGTGGCATACCAGAAGACTGGGATCCACCTTTTTAGAACATTTGTTCACTTCAGTCTGGGGGGAGTGAGAGAAGTTTGTGATCAAAGCAATAGTATTATAGTAAGGATGCTCAGAAATGCTACAGAAATGCTGTTATCTCCTAATCTATCTTATTGAAGCGTTAGTACTGCTTGGAGCAGAAAAAGACCAGTTGAACATCATGCATAGAAGCAGTGGAAGTGATCACTAGTAGGAAAAGGGCATATGACAGTGTGTTATTCATAAAGCTGGCTTATGCTGGAAACTGAGTAGGACTCTAAATCATATTCCTTATCTTCTGGGCTCCCTGAGTTGGCTGTTGATATTTCTCAAGAAGCTCAAGCTGTTATTTCCATTCTGCTTGTTGCAGCATGAAAAACATTTTGAGTGCAAGCTTACAAGTAGTAGAAAGGAGATTGTGGGTTGCTGGGCACAGATGGCATTGGTAATATAGCAAAGCAGCTGTCAATATTGTCTCAGAATAAGTTATTAATGATTAGCACTCTAGTTTGGTATGTTGACAAGACCAAGCTTGCAATTTGGAGTGTGCTAACTTTTGGGCCAAGACCAATATGGCTGAAAGCAGAGAGGAACTATCCTATAACTCTTTCTGGTTGCTTTTTTTCAGTAGGAGCTGCAGTAATTTTCTGCAACGTCTCATATAATGAGCTCATAAGTGTTTGAAAAATGGCAAGAAGAGAAAGTAGACAGTAGAACAATGTAATTTAGCTGGAACAAGTAACTTCTGAAACATTTTGAATCTTGCCCTTCACTCATGCTGAGATCAGCATGCATGTGTAAGGATGCTGTTTAAACAGGCCAGACAAGAATGTTTTGTCAAATAATGACAGGCTTTGTCAATATCTTTTCAGTCTTTTAAAGTACTAAGTTTGGGCTCTTTCCAGAAGCAGATTATTGAACTAGGTGGACCACTGGTGAGATACAGCTTAACTCATGACCTCATTTATTGATTGAATGAAGATGGCTTTTTATTTACCTCTTTTTCACTCAACAATGCTATCTATATGCTACTCTGGAAATGTGTTTGTTGCCAAATATTTACTATAACTGGTCTTATTAACTTGAATTTTAACCTCCCTGAGTGGTATAAATATGATATTGTACATGTATGTACATCGTTGCAGACTGAATATCTCAAAGGAACGCTATGAAAACAGATGTCTCTGCTACATGCCTGTGATGAGCTCCTGCTAGACGGTACTTAGTATTAAAATAAGAAAGTGGCAGTGAGGTGACTATATCATATGTCCATCAGAAAAACTGTAAAACAAATGAAAGTGAAAAAGGAGAATAAATAACGTTTCAAAAAAGGGAGAAAAAAAAATTATTTTTTAATCAAGGAGATTTAGTTGAGGTGCTTGACATATGTGTGCCTTTTCCACCAAGAGCATTTTTGCATTTCTTTCCCTAAAATGTATCAAAGGTAAATCCAGCTCTCCTGGAGTAAGAATTTTTTTTCATATTTGAAACTTATATTAGTTTTGTTAAGATCATTTAAGTGCACATGCAATACGTTACAGTGTTAAATTTGCTTCTGAAAGGAAGACTTAGAATATAAAGCATTAAATCAAAGTTTCTTGCAGTGCTAAATGAAATGTTGATGAAAAGTCCAATTATACTATGTCAATTCTTTTGCCTTTAAACAACCAGCCTATTAAAACCTGAACAAGTTCTGGCTGTATTCTCTAAAACTTTCCACATTCCTGTTCAGAGGTCTTTGCATCATAGTGTTCTAGTTTTTTGATGAAGGTGTCTGAGATTTCCTGGTCAAGATTTATCTACTGAGATTTTATTTACCATTCTCCATTCCTTGACATTTATTCAGCTCTCAGAAATTGTTACCTATTCTTATTTATAGTTTAGAAAGCATTTCACATCGATTCTGGTAAGGTTCTGTCAGGTCCTGGAGAGTGTTTCCCTTCAAGGAATTCAGTTGCTAAAGAGCTGTTGCAAATGGAACTAGAAGTGAGAACCTGCCATTTCTTTCTCTTGGGAACTTCTTTTACCTGAGACTTTAGTGTTGCCTCTGCCCATGACATACCTGAACTATGGAGCAATTATGACTCTGCCTAATCTCCCACCTCTATGAGTCTGACCTGAACCTGTTGTTTTGGCGTCCTGGCTTGGTCTTGGACCTGCCTTGCTGCTACAGACTTGCTCGGTGGTCACTGTGCTGTATCTGACCCTGATTAGTCTCTTGATCAATGTCTCTTCTGAACTGAAATTATAGCTCTGCATCCTGCCTCATTCCTGTTCAGGACACTGTTTCCACATACTCTGTTACCACACTTGGCTGCTGGCTCGCCTTTCCTTGTGGAGCAGCTGGATCTTGCTGCTCCCTGAAAACACTTAGGTACTGAAAACTGTCCAGGTCAGTCAACATAGGAATGTTATGTCTGAGCAAATATTGTTGTAGATGATAAACATGATACCCTGTCACTAATGTCAGGATGGAACCAGCTCAGTTTTCCACATCAGTATGTACAGTATTGCATGCATCTGGAAATGGACCCAGGTATAGGACTTAAAATCAAATTTAAAACTATGGCATGTGTATACTAGTAGTCAGAGATTTTAATTTCCAGTCTTATCTTTTGAGGGTATTTTGTAGACTTTGTTATGGATCTGGGCTAGAAGGTCAGAGATGGAGAGGTCAGATAAGATGACTGATTTGTGGAGAGCATTATCTGCCTTGTAACTGGCTATTTCTGAGTCACTGAATGCTCTGGGAAAGTTTACTGTGCTATATAAGCACTTGTTTGATTTCATGCACAGAGCTTCTACGACGGCATGTAATGCACTAAAGAAAGTGAATTACATTCTGAATGCACTATGAGATGGGGACAAGGTGAACTTACTTTGTTATGGGTCTGAGAAATGCATTGTAGGATTTTGTATTTCTTACCTAGGCACAGTCTGACACTATTTGGTGTATGTGAGTGTACAGAAATTTGTTTCTGAGTACTTTGAAAAAGAAGAGCTTTATTTGAAGAGGAGAAAAGAGAATTTGAAAAAGGGATTCATGTTATGACTTTCCTTCAACATAGTTTATATTTTGAGGATTGACTTTCTATATATTTTCCCAGATAGGACATAACTCTGCCTAACCAGAAGTTTCTTAAAAAAGTAATCTATTTGATAGAGCATGGTTTTGGTGGGTAGAGGTTATCTTAAGTTTGGTATGTGTGTTGGTAAGGTGTGTCCATTGTACACTTCTCTGGAGAAGTGCACTCCTATTCTCAGCGTATTCTAAGCTATGATTCTCTGATTCTATTTTCTTCCAACATAGCACTGTCTGTGGTGTTATTTGTGATTTTTATATTTCATGTATGGTCATTTCACAGTTGTTTTGAAGAAGAGTGCACTATCTTTCCCATATAGAGAGAATAGATTGCACTTTGGATTACTTTTTCTTGAGAACATTAGCTCAGTGCTGCTCTGTTTAATTAGAACAAATAGACAGTTCTGTGTACCTTAAAACTTTTTTTAGGAACTAGAAAAATAAAATACAACAGTAAAACATATACTTATGCAGATGGCACAGACAAGTACCACTAAAATGTGCTGTCTTAAAAAACTCAGTGAGGTTCTTTCTCTTGGATGATGGGTTTTGGTGGTTTGGGGAAAGACATATTTCAAATTTGATAACTTGTAACACATATATGCAATGAAATTCAAGACACTCTGATGAAACATTAGAATCAGAGAAATGTTCTTCAGTAAAAACATGCATATTCACTTAGAAACTTAGATGGTTGGATGAAAGTTAGATTAGAAAAAAGCGTTTCTGAGTACAAAGTGAATTTTTGTGGGCAACAGAAAAAAATGAAATCATGTTGAAGCCTTTTTGCTACTTGTTTCAGACCAAAAATTTCATTCATTCTGATAGTTAGTGACTTCCAAAAACATCATTTTATTTTATACTGAGACTCAAACACATAATTGTTTAGAGCTGTTCTACACTGTAGAAAAAATGCAGAAAGAAGATATGAACATCTTCACTACTATGGCTTAGCACTGAGGGAATCAACCAGAGCTAAACAGGACAACTTGAGGAAGGTATGTTCCAAATTAGTCATTAAACAGAATGTGAAAAAACAGCTAAAATTATATCTTTAAGCCCATTGAATCTTAGATTTTCTCTCTGGAGAAAATATTGAAGATCCTTGTGACAATGTGGAATCCTAAGTTTATTTTAAAAATTCCTATGTAATTTTCTGTGGGGGAAAACAGTGTCTTTTCAATGGAGGCCAGACAGTGACAAGGACAGGATTCTTCTTGTTATAGTGGGTGGAATAGCTGAAGCTTTCTTTCAGCCTTGCTTTTGTATTGTTATCTCTTAAATCCTATTGAATCTATCAATTTTTTTCCTAACCATATTCATATCATTGGCTGTTCTTTCTAATTAAAAAGTTTATATATTTCAATATTGACATTGATTGCATTCTTAATCATGTATTACTGGTTGATGTAGCATTGAATCAAATTGTGGGAGTAAAATAAAAGGATTTGGCAAATAAATGAGAGACAAAATTGGGAGATGCTAGATATGGAACATTACTCATAACAGTTCAAAATTCGGCGTACTATGAGGCCACCTCTACAACTTACCATGAGCTAAAATCTTTCAGAAAAAGTCTCCTGAATTTTAAAATTTACTTTAGTTGTTCTGCTTTAGCTTTAGGAGTTCAGTATACATGTGCATCTCCCATCTGACCATTAGGTTTATTTGTAAAGGTCAGGACATTCAGTCTATCAGTGTGATTCTCTAGCATTTGATATTTCATTTTATTTTGTTCTACCCCACTCTCTTCCTGTCTACATCCTTTTCTACCATATGTATAGAAACAAACTATCACGGGAATTTGCTGAAAATATTCAGTCAGTTTTTGAATGCACTTTTCACATGTTCACATACTTGCATGGCTCTCAGGCAATATCCTAGAGACTGATGTCGTGGAGGTAGTGCGGTCTTACATGCAGAACCTATTATATGTAAAAGCTTTATAAGAAAATGAATATGAAATTTGTTAATGTAAGTTTTGATCCAGAAGTATGGAAGCATTTATTCAGTCTGTGAATAAAGGTCTCATGTAGCTTATCAGAAGAATTAGTTGGGCAACAGTTCCGTAACCCCCAGCACATGTGAATAACTCCCCAAACAAAAATCGATCAAACTACTATGATACTTTTCTGATTTGTAGCTATAGCAAATACTAAAACATTCACAGAAAATTACTCGGCCAAATTTAAGAAGCTTGAAAGATCTGCAGTTATTGATTACACAAATGTTTTTTTAACAGATTCAGTAAAGCTGTGACTTCATGGTCACTGCTTTCTGTTAGCAAAAGAGGTTTTGGTAGTAAAACACTCATTTCCAGGTATTTTTTTTAGATTTATCTGTGGAGAGGCCAAACTGCTAAATATAAAAAGCAGAAAAGAAGAATATATTTAACTGTTGAAATATATGGAGGAAAGAAGCCCAGATCTAGATGTCTTATTGACATCAATGTCACCTTGCCCACATCAATGTATCATCAAGGCAGCCAAGTACAAAATCAAGAAGAACCATGTGCCATGATCTAAATCAAAGAAGAAGAGTCAGTGGCAGAAAAGGTGGAGAACACACGTGTAGTGGTTTGACCTGGGCTGGATGCCAAGGACTCACTAAAGCCAATTTCTCACTTGCCTCTGCAAACAGCAGATGAGAAAAAATATAACAAAGGCCTTCACGAGTTAAGATAAGGACCATAAAAAATTCCTTGCTGATCACTGTCACAGGACAAACAGACTCTGTGTGGGGATATTAATTAAATTTATTACTAACAAGATCAGAACTTAAGAACGGGAAACTTAAAAGACACCTTTCCCCCTCCCCCCTCTCCTCCATGTTCTACCTCCCAACCAGCAGTGCAGGGAGACAGGGAGGAGGGGTTACAGTCAGCTGTTGTTTCCTGCTGCTGCTCAGGGAGAAGAGTCCTTCCCCTGCATCCCGTGGGGTCCCTCCCACGGGAGACAGTTATTCACGAACTTGTCCAGAGCGAGTCTCTCCCACAGGAGACAGTCTTTCACGAACTGCTGTGATGCGAGTCCATCCCATGGGCTACAGTTCTGATGATGCTGCCACATGGGTCACTTTTCCACAGGGCACAGTCCTTCAGGTACAGACTGCTCCAGTGTGGGTCCCCCACAGGCCACAAGTCCTACCAGGAAAATCCTGCTCCAGTGTGGGCTCCTCTCCCCATGGGCTACGGGTGTCTGCCAGGGCCCTGCTCCAACATGGGCCTCCCACGGGGTCACAGCCCCTTTCCAGCATCCATGGGCTCTGGTGTGGGCTCCTTCGTGGGCTGCCGGTGGATCTCTGCACCCCTGTGGTCCTCCATGGGCTGCAGGGGGACAGCTGCTCCACCGTGGTCTTTGCCACAGTCTGCAGAGGATCTCAGCTCTGGTGCCAGGAGTATCTCCTCCCCCTCTTTCTGCCCTGACCTTCGAATCTGCATTGTTGTTCACAAGTTCTTATTCTGCTCCTCTCTAGCGGCTGTCTTCATCCAATCAAACTTTTTTCCCCTTCCTTCTTAAATATGTTATCACAGATGTGTTACTGTGACTTCTGATTGGCCCGGCCTTGGTCAGCAGCGGGCTCAGCCTGGAGCCGGCTGGCACTGGCTCTGCTGGACATGGGGCAGCTTCTCAAAGAAGCCTCCCCCATGGTCCCCCTGCTGCTACCAAAAACCTGGCCACCGAAAACCCAATGCAACATGTTTCTTAGGCTTGGGTCGTTAGCAAAGTCTTATTTTTGTATTGTTCAGTTTATAAATAATATTTGCTGTTTCTAATTGTGCAAGATATTGTCTTGCTAACAACTGCTGAAGATGATCTGCTTAAATCAGACATGGCAGAAGTCTCAGCACTTAACATTATCTTAAAATGCAGTCATGGTTTCCTATAAATGCATAACATATTCCTGGCTATTGCTGTTCTCTATTCTCTGTTGCTTCCCTAGCTTCATCAGTACTTCACAGAGCAAGGACTTACATACTCTGTATTGAGAAGAGATGCTCCAGTTAACACCAGATGCAATGATTAACACCATTGCTGCAGTCACCCTTACTCTCAAACTGTGACTGACTCCAAATCCAGGAAAGACAGTGATTCATCAAATAGATGGGCTATATGAGAAGTTTCATATTGCCTCCCAAAGGATTCAATAACAGAATGAGGAATTTTTGAGAAGTATTGACCTATATTGTATGAAAGGCCTAATTTCCTCCTCTTTTCTCCCTCAGTAACTGACAGATGTACCACACCAAACGAGACAGATAAGCTGTTGAGGCTGTTGGTCTTTCTTGATACCATAGTCCCTATTCTTGGAAATAATTCATTAGGAGGAAAATGCCACTGTGATACAGTTTTGAAACTCTATCTCATCATGTGCTGTAAAAAAATTACTTGCCTGATCCTTTGTGTCAGTAGTAAATATAAATTTTAATTTGCTTGATTTTGATGCACATATAATTTTATATTTTATTTGATTATTTACAGGGTTATAGCATGAATCAATGTGTCATATTACTAGATTCTTATAAATAATATATTGAAGGATTACACAGAATGATAAAATCACAGGAATTTTCCCTGCAACTTCAAAAAGTTCATGAAATTGCCAGGAGATGAGAGAACATAAGGTGTGCTATACCTGATGGACTCTACTAGTATGTATTGATCTTCACAATATTCCTTTAAATTAATTAATTGTTTTACTTTATATAATTTTAGAGAATAGCAAAAGAGAAAATCAGATGAAGTGAGCGCTGAAGTCAGTAGATAGGCCAGGGGCATTGGCTTCCCACATGAAGCCTTTAATTTTCATATGTAACTAGTCAAATGCATATCTCATGAGATTCAGAACAGGTTAGTTACTGAATAATTAGTAAAAGTTTTATTCTTTTCAATTGTATTAGCGTCTAATTAATGTAACCTAGAGTTTATTTGATATCAAGATAAATTGTCTAACATCAAAGCTGATTTTAAGATGACTGGTACCTGGGGGTTTATTAGATTAAAATAATCTCTTTTTCTTCACCTGACTTTCTTCTAAGTGCATAGAAAGCTGGTTTCTCTAGGGACATGAGTCCCTTGGCTGGCAGGCAGAACACATTTGTTCCTTATACTATTTTTTGGGAGCTTACTTTATTAGTTAGGTTTTCTCCAAGATCACTAATTATCTCTGGAGGAAACGATTTGGCAAAGGTTAATGACTTGCCTCATACAGGAAAATTTGCAATTTAGTTCTACTTTTACTTTTAAATGAAGGTGTTGAATTCGTGTGGGCAAAAAACCTTTATGTCTCAAATAAACTTTGAATGAAGTATTACAAAGATTGAGAGATCTGCATTGTATCTGGAATATTTGGAACCTAAATAAAAGTTTTCTATGTTACACAATACTGTATGTAGCACTGGGCAGGACAAAGAGAGTGTTACATGTCTACAATGATACTGCAAGATAGTTGTGACTAAATCTTAACTTTGATGTGTAGCTTTATAAATATATATATATGTATATAAAACCAACAGCACAACAAAAATTAGAGGAATGTAAAGAAACTACCAAATAAATGTAAAGAAAAAAATAAGAAAAAAATCCAAATACTCTGCATGAGGTACATGGCTCGCAGAATTTCACTTGCTATACATGGACATAACCACTTCTCAATTCATCCTATTTTGTTCTGGTTTCCAGTACTTCAGGGGAAGCCCACATTAAAGAAAACAAGCTTTATTATAATGATAAAAGAAACAGCACATCACCTTTGTTTAGAGTAAATCTTCAGTTTTTCAACAAGACTTCATTTGGATCTGAGAGACTTAAGACTCTATTTACTTTATCAAGTCAAGTATTTGAAACTCATCACCATGGTATCTGAGCACCAGAGTATTGCATTCTTGGTTCCAGGAGGATGATCAGAAAATGCATATTTTACTTGATGAAATGAGAGTCACTCAGCTTTCTTTCCCTCATCTTCTACTGATTCTTCTTTTCCCTATTGATTTGTTGCCTATATCCTCTCTCCCTTTGACGTCCTGAAAAAGAAAATATAAGAAGCAGGAAAAAAAGCCAAAAAAATTCAGTATGTTCATTTGAACTTGTGCTTCATATACAATTCTTGGTGACGATTTTACATGTATTACCAAACACCAAAGACAGCCGGAGGTTAAGTCACTGTTTAAACAGACATTCTAAATGGAAATGAGCTGCAAGTCATTTAAAAACACTCACTGCATGCAGATTCCACTCTCTCTGTAACAAGGGCGGAGAAGGAGCCTGGAAACAAATCCTGTAAATATTGATCCTTCTGTATACTTGAATGCAAATCCACTACAAAGATACTTCATTATCTCCTGTCTGTCTCTCGCACAATTAGTATAATGGGGTATTTCCTTGGAATATCTGTGTTCAGTTCTGAAGTGATCCTTTACTCAAAATGCTCATTCCATATCCCAATAATAGCAAGTTTATACACTCTTCCCCTCTTGTTTAGTTTTCCTTTGCTTAATTTTTTATATCTAGTCTGTAAATGAGTCCTCATCCCAAAACATTTAGTGTTTATTATTGATGCTCATGTACTGTCTCTCATCAAATTCAATTGCCATATGGCTGACAACTCTGCGACCAGTACCTGTTATCCTTTCCATCATGTCCATATGGGCCTTTCTTACACTGGCAGGTTGACATTCAGGTCCTTCTGTTCTTAGTGTGCTGGCTGTCTGACACTCCCCTGACCTAAGGGATGTTTATTTCTTGAAGATGGCGTCCTGAAATAGAACCATCCCCTGAAAACATGCTCTGCATGTCTGAACACAATATTCTGTCACTGTTATTGCCACTTTTGGGCTTGCTTTCCAAAAATATTCTAATAGACAAGCTTGTCAGCAGAGATGTTACAGGCATCCTCCCAGGAACAAAAGCATACCATGTGTTTGCTGTAGCCTATCAAATCTGAACAGCACAGCTGGAATTGCAAATAGCAAATCCTTACAGATTAGTTGTGGATGAGCCACTAAATTTAACTGGGAAATAAGTTTCAATAGCAAATTAATTCTACAAAATCACGATCTGCTTGTCAAGTCAGAAATGGGGGAAAAAAGCAGGACTTGTCTGCATATTCTTTGAAGCATTTTTGCCTGTCACTGATATGTAAGAAAGAAGTTCCAAGAATCCTAACACCGATACTTGTTCATTCATCGTATTATTATCTTGACATCAGTCTCTCTTTATGTTTACTTTTCATCTTTTCCTAGGTTTCCTTTGTTCTTTCAGGTCTTTGTGTTAGTAAGGAGTCCAGGGCTAAGTATTGTATTCTCAATGCAATTTCACTGAAACAGCAGAGGAAGAAGCTCTATAATGCAAAATTTCTGTATATGTATCCTTTCCTTTCCTACGTTCCTCTTTTTCATTTCATGTGCAGACTGTATTCAGTGACAGCAAACAAAGATAGAGCCTAATATAGGAAAGTATATTTCCAAGTCATTAGGGGCTCATTTTCAGCTCTTCAGTGAAATTTATTGCAGCTTACCACCTTCAGAATGTAGTTTAGAATCTGTTTTGAAGACTCTCTCATTACTCAGTAGTATAATGAAAAGCTTTCTCAGCCAATCAGAAATCACAAAAAAGGTTTGAACAGACTAGGAATTTTCATTGCTCTTGAATGTATCTGATATTCTAAGTTGCTTTTGTTTAGGATATTTTCTAAAAGCACAAATGAAAAGAATGCATACATTTAAATTCAAAGTCCATCACCATTGCTGTTTTTCTTTGATCACAAAAAGCTGTTAAATAGGAAGAATTTGAGTTCAGTTGATTTTCCAAAGCAGGAGGAATTGACTAAATATTTTGTGAGGCAAGAAATTACTACCATGCTACACAGTACCAAACAGATAGTCATGGATTTGTTCTATATAAAAGAGCAATCTGAAAAAATCATAGACTGTTAACCTAGAAGTCATGATCCTATCAAAAAAAGAGGTAGAGAGTAGAGGATAAGACTGTAAAGAGAACAAGGTAAAAGGACTGAGCTACCACTCAGATCTAGAAAAGGATTATACTGTACTCCTTTCAGTGTGTAGCATTTTTCACAGGTGGAGATACTTGGAACGGTATGGAATTCAGACTTATTGTAACAGGCACAGGAAAACCTGAAATTTTCAAGTGGTTTTTATTAAGTTTTAATTTCCCTGTTACACTCTGGTATAAAATCAGTTTTATAGCAAATTAGGGTCACTTTGACAGATCTAGACAAAGATCTCTTGCATCCTTAGGAAACACCTCAAAGTATTTTTCAACTTATCACTTGTAGTGCTAACAACTCCTAACTAAACCCACTGAAAATACTGCATTAAAATAAATCAATGAGTGCACATAAAAACTTGCTAATTATTGCTGAAGACTATTCCCAAGATCTGCCAGAAAAAGCATCTCATGGAATCTCTTAACTGTTTAAATAATTGCAGCAGAACATTCATAAATTTTGTAAAATGCAGCTTTTCTCTACTGCACTCTCTACTAAAATCCATCAGATAGAGTGAATAAATCTGCATCATTTATATATATATATATATATATATATATATTTATATATATATTTATATTTATATAGTTAAGTAATACAGTATAGAGAACAGTGGTGCAGTGCTGATTAATTTATATTTTAGGGGCATACATTTCTTACTTTCAGCTCACCTGAGAATTACATTAATCAATTTGTCTGCACTGACAAGACTGGTTTTAAATAAAGATACCATAGCTACTTCTGTTCCTTTCGCCATTTACTAAATTTAGTGGTGTCGTCCTTATAGCATCTGTTTGTTATCCACTATTTTATTTTTAATATTTTCATTTTGTGTTTAATGTTTTAGTGTAAAATTTATGCTTTCAGATATCAATGTCCAGGATAAGATTAAGGCATCAAAATGAAATTTAAGATCCTACAATGAAGCTTGATCTTGCAGTCCTGAAAACCCCATTCAAATACCATGTAATTTCACAAGTCTCTGAAGTCTCTAAGTATTCTGCTTCTCAATTACTCGGCATCTGATGTTGCTCTCTTCATGCATAAAAAGTACATTGGTCATGAGTGAAAGAAACAGATTGAAACTAAGTCTATTCAGGCTTCAAAAGGTAGGCATCACTGTAGTGTTTGGTGGACATTCTCCTGTGTGCTTATGCAAACAGAGAGAATAGGAATTCTGAGTTTTCGTGTCATATGAGAGAAGAGCTGATCTCTTAATGGTGTCCCTATCTGGTGTGTGTTTGACCATACTGAGCATCCAGGGCCCCACATGTAAATTTTAGAATGAGACAGGTACTTAAAATGAAGTTCTGGATTTTCAATGGGAACCATACTTCTAAAAAAGGTAAAACTGGAATGGATTTAACACCACTCTCCCTTTTTTGGACCTGTCAGAAGAACATTCAAATTCAGGTGTTCAGAAAAGATAAATACCTGATTTGCTAGCCAATATCTCCTAAAATGAAAAGGTACAGGGTAAATATAAGAGTTTCATCCTCAAGTTTTGTAAGACTTCCCTTTAATTTTTGTATGCCAAGTTATTCACTTGGTGGTTTTTTTAGTGCTGCTTACAGTTGTTATTTCTAATTGTAGTTTAGATTTTAAAATGTTTCATCACTAGTGCTTCCAAATTCTGGGAAAATCTGTATGACTATGAAAGAGAGAGAGGTAGGGAGCTTTCCTGTGTAGCCACACAACTTTATTTTATATATGCTGTAAGTCTAGAACATTCTATAAAATAGCTAATTATCACTTTATCCCTATCAGGTCTTTTTGAGAAAAATCATCTCGGTGCTTGTGCTCCTCAGCTATTGTTGTATTTCAAAATGAAATGTACGATAGGTACTATGAGGATGGAGAGAGGACAGTCATAATGTGATACAGCAACTTCAAAGCTTCTAGTATCATCAAAACATCACAATGCTTTAGCTTTCTATAAGTTTAGAAGACTAAATAAAATAATACCAATTTGCTGCTGCAAAAGGATAAAATTAGCCAAAGGTGAAGCCTAGATGATTTAGAACTTTGTTTCCAAGAAGCACCTAAAAGTCTGAATTTTTAAGAGACAGCATAAATGTAATCAAGACTCTTTTAGAAGTTACCACAGCAACATGGCTTAGGAACTGACACAGCTCTGCTTACAGATGTAGTGGTCAGGGGAAAAAACAACAACATATGAAATGAAAAAGTACTTTCAGTAGCTCAACAGGCTCTTCCAAGAGTCTTTGCTACAACTTTCCTTTAACTACTGCTTGTGGACTGCAGACATCAGACTCTTTAATTCTACCAGAAGACAGAGAATCAGATACAAGCTTCTGGATTGCTCCACATAAAATCAGAATATTTTGAGTTGGAGGAACTTTTTAAAGGTCATCTAGTCAAACACACCTGCGCTAAACATGCAGAGGAAAGCCCTCAGCTAATTTTTGTGGTCGTCCTCTAAACATGCTCCAACAGGTCCATGTCTTGTGCTGAGGACCTCAGAGCTGAATACAGTGAAACAGTCCTCATGGAGGCAAAAGACTTCCCTAAGAGGAATGTCTGTCTGACCCATGTAACAGAGGAGTAGAGAGGAAGCAGTGCCATAGTTTCTCTGGGTTACAAAAATATAAGAAGCAAAAAAAAGGCACTTAGCTCTTGAATCACACAAGGCAACATATTGACCTAAAAATGGCAGCATGCTGAAAGAAGTAGACTCCTATGTATTCTCAATCTTTCCCTGTAAGAAGGCATATATCACCAAGATGGATTTTTAAAATATTTTCTTGAAGTGGTTTGAAATCTTCAGATATCTGTCTTCTGCCACATACCCTTGAGAATGGAGACATTCTTAGAATTGAAATTCTTTGAGACTAAGAAGGTTAAAAATGTCTGTTCTGGATCATTTATTTCTAAAAAAAATATTAAAAAATTCAAATTCCAAATACCTCTTTGGGATTCTCAGATGAAAAAAGTTTCCATTTGACTTTTTAAATGCTTATCCCACTTGGAAATGTCAATTTTAATTATAGTAAAATACTAAAAAAATATATTTTGTAATTACCAGACTGAAATATTTTGGAAGAGAAAATATTTTGTAATCTCAGCATTTTTTTTGGGATGCAATTCCTCTTCCTACTAATTTCTAATTTTATATAAGAGGAAATTACTCTGATCAATGCAGAAAATGTATTTAGGCAAACATCACTGTTCTGTTTTCCATCACTGTTCTGTAGCTTGGCTATGTCTTCCCTCCAAACCCACCACGATTCCAGTACGAACTCAAGTGCAGCCCGGCGCAGTCTCTTGCACACAATGAAACCATGACTACAATCCTACCCTGACGTGAGGCAACATGAGCAATGAATATGTTTCTCCATGAATTGGATGCATTGGACACGTTTCTTCTTTACAGGTTTATTTTCGTATTACTCTAAGTAATGAGGAAATAAACCTGAGAAGTGCCTTTAGCAATGCAAACAGTACCTACTGCATAGAGGTTTTTATCCACTCTTTCTGCATTAATACTGAACAATTCAGAGGCTTGCCACGAGTTGCCGATTTAGGTTGTAAAATGACCTACACGGCCCTGAAGGATCTTCCTCCTATTCTTCCATTCACCTTAACTGCAGTATTGTCTGCAGAAGTCTTCCTTGTGTGCTGGGAAGCTTTACAAAACATGAGAAAGAAAGCAGCGGGGAAAACTGGAGATTTTGAAGACTTACTCCCTTTCCTTCCCTCCATGCCTTTCTTGAATTTGGATTTGAGTAACAGTCACAGAGCTTTAATCCAACAGTTCTTACATAGAGATGTGCTGGAAAGAGTTAGCCACCTGACTTCCCCTGAAATCCCAGCTTTCCTTGTAATAAATTAGCACTTTTAATAGTGAATGAGTTTGAACATAGCCTTCAGAAATTGGTCCATATCATCAGTCATTAACTGGTTTGTGTCCCCAGACACATCTTCCCAAGACCTCTAGCTGGTCAGAGGAAAGGCTTGGTGCTGCTCAGAGAGGCTTAGTGCTGGTGAGAGGAGAGGTTTGGTGCTTTTTCTTGCTAACATTGTGATAAAGAAAGAAGAGCCTGAGGAAGAGAAGTTAGAGCTAAGAGCAGCCAAAACCCTAATTCCTGTTGCAGCATCGAGTGCAATTTTGTGTTATGGGGAAACAAGGGGAAAAGGGGGTGTGTGTGTATGTGCTGTCTTTTAAAACATTTTTTTGTCTTTTCCTGAGAGAGTGGAGCAAGCAAAACGAGTGGACCCTGCCTCATTGCGTGGCAGGGACAGTGGCAGAGCGGGGCCATTGTGGGGATGGCCTGATGTGATGGGTTGAAAAGAAAAATGGAAAGAAAAATAACTCTTTTCCTCTCCCCAGATTAGGAGGGGGCGGGGCTGAGCCCCGAGCCGGGGTTGAAGAGGAAAACACTTGGTTTTGGAGGCCTTTTTGCCTCAATCTCCCATCGACCTCCAGGGGGCCCAGGAGGGGCTTGGGAAAGGCACAGGGAGAACCCTGGGGAGGGAGGGGGACATTCTTGGGGGAGGAGAGGGCGAAGCCACGTGTGTTTTTTTTTTGCTTGGGCTCTGAGGGGCAGAAGTGAACACGTGTGGTGGCTGGGACCCCCTCTCCTCGGCGCTGCCAGCAGAGAAGCTCCGGCGTGACCAGCTCGGTTTTTCTTCCTGCAAACACCAAACCAGCACGACCTGCAGTTCCTGGCTGCTGAGGACCCCCCGCGGATGTCGCACCACCTGGAAAGCCACTGCAGACCCCTCCCAGAGGATCTGGGTTCGTGCATTCCTATCTCTAAGTTTTCCCTCGTGTGCCTAGGGTGGCCCCCAGGTCTCTCTTGGTCACTGTGCTCAGCACCCGACTCGAAGGGAGGCACGGCAGCTCCCGCACCTCCAGGACACCAGGACTTAGAGGGCATAAGGGACAATATTTCTAAAGACATTGATTATTGTTTGTTTTTTGTGTTTTTTTTTCCTTTGGTTCACTGCTTCAATAACGAGTTCATATCAGTTCATTCATATCCATATCCATATCCATACACCCATCCATATTTATACCATCCATTTATACCATTTATATTTAATAAATTGCTGCCTTTTCCTATACGTCTCTCGTTTGCTCAGTAATGCTTTCTTATTGTCCTTTTAAACAAGGACACCTGACCCGGCCTGACCTGACCCACACTCACTGCTGTGGTGTTGCCAAGCTGGGCTGGGGCTGGGAGCAGCACCTCTGCTGTGCTGGCCCATGGGTTGGGGCTGAACCAGTCACTGGTGCGTCACAGTGAATGGGGGTGATGGCGCTCCTGCTGCCTTCCCCCGCTCGCCCTGCGCTGGTGCCTCGCAGCAGCTTGGAGTGCACATGGAGCCTCCTGCATCTGCCGCGGTGTGGGGCACCGGTGGCACAGGTGTCACGGACGTTGCCTTGGCGATGCAGCAGGGTCCGCGCGATGGAGGCGGTGGCTGTGGCCGGTGTGGCAGAGCAGGGGCAAGCCTCAAGCCAGCACCGCAGCACAGAATGGGCCTGCGGCAGTGGCACAACGCTGCCCGCCCGGGGCTGCGACTGGGAAGTGACCCTATAGGCGATGTGGCCATCATCCCTGGGCTCCCTGAGTCCCTGCAGTGCTTGCGGCGAGGTGGGCGGCAGCAGTGGCCTCTCCCACGGCAGGCGGCGAGTACTGCCCCGAGCAGTTTTGGTGGCAATGCCGCCATGTTGCCTCGTGATGGAGTCTTGGAGAGAGGTGGCGCCCCAGTGCCATGTGACACAAAATCGGGCTGCAGCCCAATGAAGAAGTGGCGTGCACCAGAAAGGGAGCACGAGAACAGATGATAACAGACGCTCTATAAAAGGGGCATAAACGGAAGTAGGCTCTCTCTCTTTGCACAGGCAGCAGCACGGCGTGATCACAGCTCAGGCAGTGCAGGCAGTGGACCACATGGCTCCATGTGGTGGCGATAACAGTGTGGTATCTTTTCCCAGTTGTATTGGTTTTTCTGTGGCCGGGTTTTGGTAGCAGTGGGGGGGGCTGAGGGAGAGGCTTCTTCAAGAAGCTACTGGAAGTTTCCCTGTGCCCAGGCTGGGCCCGCTGCTGACCAAGGCTGGGCCAATCAGTAGTTGACAGAATGCCTCTGTGATAACATATTTAAGAAGGAAGAAAAAAAAAAAA
>VXBA01005482.1:715048-749142 GCA_013399895.1 Serilophus lunatus
GAATGGGCTGGATGTAAGAAGGAGGGGTGGGGGGTAAAAGGTGTCTTTTATTTTCTCTCACTCTTAGCTCTGATGTTGTTAGTAAGAAACCTGACTATCATTCCAACATGGAGTCTTGTTTTGCCTGTGACGGTGATTAAGAAAGAATTTGTTGTAGTCCTTATCATGAATAACGAAACCTCTCGTTATATTCTCTCTCTCCTCTATAGCTGGGCAAGGGGGAGTGAGAGAGTGGCTGTAGTGGGCCCCTGGCACTCAGCCCGGGTTAAACCACTATACCCATAGATCCTCTGGGAGTTTCCTTTCATTGTCTCTCGATCTTCCAGCAGCTCCGGAGTGGGACCCTGCCGTATCACCCCCCTAGCTCTCTCCACGTGGCAGCACTCCTTCCCCTCTCCACAGCCCAGCAGCTGGCCCAGAGCAGCAGAGTGGTTATTTCTTTTGCTATTATTATTGTCAGGTTACTGCTTATTGCTGGTTCATGCATATAGTTGTTTTCCACATCTAATATCCCATATATTCAACAAAATATTTTGTTGTTGTCATCTCTATATATCTCTCATCTCTTAGTAACTCCCCCTAGTGTCCAAAATCGTGACAGAATGCATGTTTAAAATAGTGTCTGAATGGCTCCCGAAGCCAATGCAACATTGATTGGCTATCTAAGTTGCAAGCTCTGATCTTCACAGCACAGTCATTGGCTGAAAGCCAATGCAGAGTGGCTGTCAGAAATTAGTTGATGGCCAGTCTATCTCCTAATAGATAGACATGTATGAAATCATGGAGTCTTTCTCATAAATACCCAATCCTTAGCAGGGGAGTTTGGAATTGGTGGGGCCATGTGCAAATGCAAAAATGGATCCCTAGAAAGCTGTAGAATAATAGTGATAAAGTGCATTGAGTTTGCACAAGTTGTGCTCTGCCCCCAACCTATTGATTCACTGAGAACTTAAATGACAGAGAGATGACCAGGCTTAGCACACTGGAATCTTGCTCATTTCTATCAGTCGTTCCTTGCAGGAGACAAAATTCCCGCTTCCAAAATTAGATTTTAAGAGCTTATTAGAAATTCAGCAAAACTGATAATTACACTGAGTAGCTCCACTGCTGTCATTCATTTCCTACTAATCAGAGATCAGAGTATGATGAGGGATGTTTATCTATACAACTCCGGATTTCCTATGACTATGTTATAGTACTTGGCAAAATAAAGTGCCTTGCTGTTGCTCTGTCCTCTTTGGACTTGTCCCAGGATGCCCTTGTAACTAAAAAGACTTTACAAGTTTTCTAGCTGTGAATTATTTCTGTGAATACTTGAGTATATACAATCATGTTCACTGTGACCACTCAGTCTATTCAGCTAATCAGTGCAAGCACACATATATCATTAAATAGTTTGAAATCGGTCTCCCTGAATCTGAAAGTTTTACAAGACTACAGGCTTCCAAACTTACACAGTTTTTACCCCAACTTTGGTGAAGGGTGATCTTTCCAAGATCACAGGGAATTTTTGCTGTTTGTTCTTAACTGAATGTTTATTCCATATGGAAGGGCAGAGTTAAAACGTTTGAACATGCAATTAGACTGCTCTTTAGTCTTGCCAATCAGGCTGCTTTCCAGATGCTGGCACAGCAGAAGTATAATTTTTTTCTATCAGAATTACTGTGGATAATTTGATGCAACTTGGACGAGAGGGAATTTTCTACAACTTGACTCAGAGTGAAGGAAGCAAGTTTAGCATATTGAGAATTGGGAACATTTGGGCACACATCAGATAAGCCTGACTCTTTTGTATGCTCAGCTTTGAAATTCTAGTTGTGAAACACTGTATATTTCTGTCAATAAGGCTTGTAATTCCCAGTGACAAATAGGACAAGATAGCTGCTGCAGTAACACAAACTACAAAGCATCCTTCGCACTTCTCACAAATGCCTATAACACTTTAAGGAAAGTTGTTTCCTTTTAGAGCTTTTCAAAACCCCAGTCCCTGCTCCAATACAATATTTCACACAAATAGGTCTTTCTGTATTAGCAAAACCCTCTTAAAATCAATAAGTCTTTGGAACTTTGCTTTGCTATCTTGCTGCAAAGGGAGACTCCATTGATTTCAGTGTAACATCTAATTGGGAAACAATGTACTATATATTTGTAAAATGAAGTAGTGAAGTACGCGAACTTTTGCGATGGCAGAACTCCAGTCAGCCTGGAATTAAAAGTCTCAGTTTGAGTTATACAGGAATCAAGCAGAATTTATAGAAGATTTGAACAGTTTTATCTACATTAAGAGTTAGTTTAAACAGTAATATGATGACTAGGATCTAAGTAGGCCTGTTCTGTAGGACTGAAATGGCCTATCTGAAGAGTTGGTAACAGCATACTTTGAGAGATGACATCCTTAAACTATATTTAATCTAGATTTCTTTGATTCATCAAGATAGTTAACCAGTTCTAATGAAACACTGCTGCAGTTCTAAAGGTTTCATTTTGAGGTTTTTCTTTTTCAGCTGTATGGAACTGACAAAGATGTTACAATGCATAATGAGTAAATTGCAGAACATCTATTCCCTGCTATATACCCACTTCTGTCATCTCATATACATCTGTAAGTCTTTGTAAGTGTACTTTCTACCATTATATGGTCTAAACCAAAAACACACCTAGAAAAAAACAAATAACTGTCTTAACATCTTCTTCATAGCCATTGTATATAACTACCCTAAAAACATATTGTGGGTTTGTTTTTTTTTTTAGTAGACTAGATGGGGCTCAGAGGAGACTCAAAAAAAGAGAACAGATGTAATTGAAAGGTACTAATGACTCGCAGGTATGTCTGTTCATCTTCTTTTTAAAGCTAAAATAAGGCCTTTTTTAAGTGTAAGAAAATACACAAGTAGTATTAAGCAATATGTTTTCAGCAAAGGTTAAGATCTGTGACAGAATTAATGGAGGCCTGGGAAATAGATGATAAATAAACAAGGTATGCTTGGGAGGTGTATAGTTGCAAAAGAAATAGCTTAAAAATTGAGAGGCTCTTTCAGTCCTGTGTTAACTTAGTTCAATAGGGTTGTAGTGCTCTTGAAGTGGAATTAATAGGGTGGTGATTCAAGTATACTAAATTTAAACTGCAAAGCTTTTAAAGATTATATGCAATTTTTTTAAAGGTAGAATCAAAGGCTTCAGCTCTGAGATTCGGCATGCTACAATGTTACTGCAGGCTTGAATAGAACAAGAGAACTTAAGCATGAAGAAGTACCTTTGTTCTGATTCTAGGTGTCGTGCCATAAATAACACCTAGCACCTAGAAGTATTGTGGACAAATGCCTCGTTTGGGTGCCTAGATTCTTTGCAAGGTCTCAGGGAAAGTTAAGCAACTCAGACCACAATCTGTGTGATGGAGCATAGTCCACAGTGAGTAAGCAGGAAATACTAAATATAAGGGTGTGTCTGAAAGGTGAGGAATGGCTTTTGGGGTTTCTGCTTCATAATTCTTACCTCAGAAGAGGTGCTTACTATGCTTCTCAAAAATAAAACACAGTTTTAATTTCACATGGTTGTCTTTTTCTGAGATACATACAGTGGCTAACAGAGCACGCCTAAAGCTATCATAGGCTGCACATGACACAAGGACAGATATGAAAATCCCATGACTATGGTGTGTTACAGAAGAATTGGAAGAAGACAGCTCTAGACACCATGTGACATCTAGACCTTTGAATTATTGGCTGTGAAAATATAAACTATGTGAAGGTATAAATATAAGCTGAATTTGCAATAAAGTGATTACTATTTTATGGATCCCCCTGACTGCGTGACCCTGGATCCGTGTTATTTTGTAGTGGCGTGGGACAGGGGGAGTCCGTGAAACACACACCTGCTACACCTTTTCTTTGAACTAGTCTAGTGGAGGAAATGTGAGGACATGGACTTCTCCAGCAGGCAGCAGTGTGGGAAGATGCAGCAGGTGCTTCTGCCTGTTGGTGAGAGGTGAAAAGAAGACACAATTTTCTGGCCAGAAAGGGTGGGATGTTGACATTTAAAGACAGTTAAAGAACTGATCTAGTCATGTGAAATACAACCACCGAGTTAAATGTGGAAACATTATTTTGCTATGTGGATGTGCAGTGCCTTCATTTATTTGGCTAAACATGACTATTACGAATAATAAACAGTGACTGATGGTAGCATTTCAGCCTTGATAGTGTGCAAGATTGAAGACTACTTTTAATTTCTTTTAGCCTGAGTTTTGAATTTTTATGTTTGAAGGCCATATCAGGAGTTACCAAGGCTTGAGGCATTAACAGAAACATCATTTTTGGAAGTTTTGAATTTACAGTTTTTGTGAAGAGATGGAGGAGTTTTGAGACTGTAAGCCTTTGCATTTACTTCCCATTTGTAAACTAACATGTTTTGTATGCCACCTCTGATAATATATGTTGCTAATACTGTGCTCTAAAAAGAGAGATTGGCCTTTTTTTTTTGGCCCTTGGAAAAAAAAAAAGCTTTGAGTTAACCCCCCCCCCACAATGATGTTATTAGACAGAGGTCCAGGTAGAATCTAAAGTGGGATTTCTTTGCTTTCCTAATATAAAAGAAACAAACCCCCCAGTTTTACCCATACCAATTTTCACTATTAACCATTAAGCATATTTGAAAGAAAATTCAGTAGACTAAATCAGAAAACAATAGACGGCTGAGAAGCTTTGTTAGGCTTGAAAATATTCAAAACCCCTCTTGAATCCAGAGAAGAAACAAGGCTCATTGGTTCTTAAAAACAGAGGAATGTGAGTGTTGCCCCTGGGTAGCTGCCTCATTCAGTGACTTTTTCTTATCTTGCCTTTGTCCATGTTGCTTGTTCACATGTTAGGCTCTGCCTATGGATCCATCTCTGGGTTGTCTAGCACTGAGGAAATGGAGACCTAATCTGGGATGTGATCTGTCTGTTACCATTAGTAAATACCATGATCACTCAGCATCCATATTATGTGATATAACCAGCATCAATATCTTCCCTTTCCTGCATGGAGCAGCCATTTCTCTTCTGCTTTCCTGTACCTCCCAGCAGGTTACCTTCATTCATATGTATAGAATGTGTGTACAGGAGGATATTTTCCTCTCTGGAGGCTGCTCCTCTATTTATTCAAGAGGGGGAGGCATAAACTGGGCCATTAGTGAGAGAAATTGAGCCTGAGCACACAGCAGCAACCATTTTTTAATGAGTCTATTTGTACTGGGCCAGTGGGTAGCCCTGAAGTTGAATCAAACTGAAGACTGGATCTGGCAGGCAGCCAGCATTCTGCTGAGAAGAACCTAAATTATGCATCTTATTTAGTACATTTATTAAAAGGTCTTCTAACATTTCCAGGCAAAAGTCCCCAAACAAATGCTACTATCATTTAAGAGCCTTGCAGTCCTGAGCTACATTTAATACATTACAATTCCCTCATAGTAGCTTTCTGGAGTTTGCTGAGCTTCATTTCTCAATGGTGTTTCATAAATTGTTATGGTAGAGAGATATTAAAGGGAAGGAATTCTCCCTGAGGTAGATGTGCAGAGGAAGTTGATTAATGCCTTTAAAAACTTGTATGGATTGTGCTGCCTTCCTGGCAGATCTGAATTCAGGCATCATATCAACCTGACATTTCAGGTTGGGGGTGCCCAGCTCAGTCCTGAGTTGGAGCAAAGCCTGGCACTGCAGCCATGGCTGCTCTGCAGAAAGGCATCTGGGACTTGGGTTGAGCAGTGCTGTAACTTCTGCTAATAAATCTGACACACGGATGCTGATCGACCTCTGACAAACACTGTGTTGTTATGCATGTTCATATTGAAACTCTCCTTCCCTCATTTCTTTTTTACCTTCTCAGATATGAACTGATAAAGAATACTTTCTGGATAGCACCTTACTTCTCTGCAAGCTTTCTAGCACTGTTTTGTAAGCATGGAGTTTCTGCCTAGGGAAAAAGCTTTTTTCCAAGCCTAGCCCTAACATGATCAATCAACTATGGTGTTTTAATAGGACATCAGGCAGCTGTACTACAGAACTCTATTTCTCACTGGAACTACAGCTATTAGGGTGCCATTACATGGTGCTGAATATTTTTTACGGTATAAAACCGTCAGAGCTGAGGATCTCAGCTTATGACTAGAGTTTAGTGGTACATTTTTCTGAAAAACTCTTCCTCTTTCATAATTCCCTACAGTCACATTTTGCTTCTCAGCAACTGTTCCTCCCTCAGCAGATGAGCAGTTTCCATAGGTATTACTGGCTGGCCTTTCATCACAGAAACTGCTCTATGTATCTTTGACTGAGCAACACTCAGTAAATCTGGATCCTGACAGGGCCTGGGTAGATGTCCTGATTTGAATTTTCATCCCTTCTAAAAAACAACTTGCTATCTCTAATTTTTACTGTATCCAAATGATCTCTCTAGAAGGGCATATTAAGGTAATGTTTCCTCATGCTGGAAAGAAATCAGCAGATAGCATTTTTAAAATTGCCTCAAAACTCAGAAATGTTCCAAATGTAGTAGAAACCACTCTAGGAAAGCTCTCTCTCCCTGGGTAATTGTTAAAAAGTGGGATAAAGAGTATGACATCATCCTTTGGAGTGGCAAGAATTTTTAGATAGCAGCATGTTACTGCTTATCAAATCATCAGTCTTCTTACATGAGGGCTGGTACAGGTAGCCTGGACACAAATTGAACTTTTGTGGTTGTTTATGTGGGACATACAGGCTTCATGGCTCAGATTCCTATTTCACTTTCTTCCTAATGTGTAATGATCAGGTTTGCTTTTTTTTTTTTTTTAATAATATTCAATGCTCTGTTTAAGTAATAAGAGTTTTAAGCATAGGGATATAGATAGAGAGGGAGAGAGATTAACTGTTACCACTTTATTGTTAGCAATATAGTAGATGGGTCTGATGAAACTGTGAACTGTAACAGCTGCAAAATAGTTAAGATTGAGGACCACATATTATATAAAGGTCAATTACTTTAAAAGACACAGGTTTTCAGTTGTCAGATTTAACAATGTGGTCTGAACTGTTCTCATGCTGAATGTCATCTTGATGCAGACACACTTTTTGAATATGCAGTCCTAAATAGCTGTCTGTTTTTGAGGATGACAGTAGAGAAAATGAAGTTTAGTTGTTTTAAATGCCATCCTGCTTTGAACAAAGAAGTTAATGTTTGGCTTCATGAGAAAATCTTTGGAAACGTGCTTATGTATCTTCTAGAGATTCTGCATAGAAACTTGCAGATTAATTCTGTGTCTGCAATGAGAGTACCTCGGTGAGAGATAATCAGAATCTCATCTATGACTGTAACTTTGAAATACTGCACTCAATGTCGTCTCTAGATGCAAACACTTGAAGAAGCCTGACAGTCAATAAGCAACTGGGAAGTGATGCAATTAAAGTTGTCCATGTAATTAATTTTCTTTGATTAGGTATATTTCAGTAACAGAGACACATAGTAATGCTTTTTTTTGCTAGTAAGGTTTCTGTCTCAGAGCACAACTGTGTATACTAGGAATTTTCTTTGTAAAACCTTGAAGAAACTGTGAGGTGGTGGGAAAATGAGAGAGGAGACAACAGGAAAAAAGGTAAGGTTTCTTGGTTATGGCAGCTAAATTCTGGGGAACCTGAATGAAAATTTGGTCTATTTCACTTTCAGAATGCTTTGATTGAAGACTCAGTAATTTCACAGAAGAGCTGTTGAATGACAGGTAGCAAGGAAGGACTATGGAAATTGTACTTAGGACAATATTCACAACTGAATTTTGAATAGGCGCTGAATACTGCATGAGGACTCTAGCAAGTCAGAGGCAAGAGATGTGAAATACCTGAGACACATAGATGCCACTTACTGTTCATGCTCTCTTTTTAGTTAGCAACCTCATCACACACAGGACTATCCTAAACACAGGGATTAGGGTACACTTTATATCCCAATCTGCCTTCCTTGTGCTTCCTCTTTAAGTGTTAATTAAGTGTTGAACTTCTTTATTCACTCACAAGTGGGGCTACATAGTTAATTAGGCAATTCTTTATTTTGGGAACCCAGTTAAATGATTCACTCTGAATTATTTTGGGTAGTACTCTCACTGCTTGGTTTTAGTCGTTATAAAAATACTTTCAGAAGTATCAGGATGTGTTTAATTCTTGCTTCATTTAGGTTCCCTGGACACTAAAAACTTAATCATTTAAAAATCCCCTAAAAGAAAATTACTGAGTGTATGTGCTAAGGACTGGTAAGTTTCAGCGGGAATATTATTTTTTCTTTTCAAAGCTCCATCTATGATGGACTTGATTTTTCATAAAAGCAAGCAGGGAAAATGCTGACTGAAGCACTGGCTTATTGGCCTTCTCAGGTGTACTTCTTGCTGTGTGCACCACCAGTGCTATGAATATGATGTGAAAGGGTGAAAGTCTCCTTTTAAGCGTGGGCATTTTTTGTTATAATAGAAATTAAGGTCTTTCAAAATGGTTTATTTATAAGTAAAGCAAAAAAATTGATATACTCTAGCAAACAGTACAATTTCTCATTTATAGGTCTTAGGAGAATTGCTGTGTGTATATGTGCAGCTCTTTGTAACAGTTTTGATATAAGCGTGCTTGAGAAATAAACCCAAATTAAGAGATCACAAGTCAGAGTTACTATTTACTAAAAAGATTACAGTACATAAAATGATATAAAGTAAAACTGGTTTTAACCCACAAGGACAGAGTATAACCCAGCACTTTGTTAAAAAACAGCACAGAGCTGGTTAGCTCCTGTGCTGAGCACCGCGTGGTCTCCTGGGGTGCAAAGGGGAAGGGAAGGAAACCTGTTGGTCAGGATGATGACCACAGTCTCCTCGAGAGTAGCAGTTACAGTCCTGTTGAAGTTCTGTTCCTCCTCTGAATCCAAGGAGTGGTGCTGGAAGTCCATGAACTCAAAGATTATGTATGCTAAGCTTCAGGTGGGATTGCCCAGTACCTCCTCCAGGGCGGGTAGTTTCACAATGGATGGTGTAACTCTGTGAGTCATGGGGTATTTTTGGAATCTTTGGTGATTTAGGTTGTTGCAACTGCCTGTTATGCCACTGCAGCTGGCTCTATTATTGGCCCATTAGCAGAGAGAACCCCTCCAGCTGGGTGTGAAGGTGCTGATGCCTCCTTGGAGGGGAGTTATCACAACTGAGTCATTGGTGTGAAAAACAAACACTGCCCTGCCTCACAAGGTTTGTGTCTTTCCTTTTCTCTTGTGGCGTGAGGTGTCATATGTGCCCTGGGCAGCTGCTACAAATGGTTCATAATATTAACAGTCCATCAGAAATGACATAGAGGATATAAAATATCCAGTTTTAGTTATCCCCACATAGTGATAAACTGGTCCTGTCCCCTGTAACTAGGACAATAACTTACCCCAAAACGTTTAATTTGGTTCCACAGGAATCATGTAAGTTATTAGCACGACTATTTTTCCAAGCATTGTCAGACTTTTGTCTGATTACATCCTATTTAGACTAGAGTGGGGATCCAGACAAAGTAGTGGATAACACAAAGGCAGTTAAATACTGATTTCACAAGTTATGTGAGACAGGATATAAATCACAGGATGCAGCTATGCAGGTTCAGTGCTGACACGGAGTACTCTTTATTGCTTCTTATCGTTCTAAGGCTATTGTGGACTGCATTCCTTGCATTCCCAGCATTTTTTTCTCCCACATGTTACATGAGTCAAAGGGACATTTCACATGCTAAAGATGGAATCTTTGTTGACAGCATGATCATCTGCTTCCTCCAAATGCAGCAGAGTGGCTGTGTCATG
This sequence comes from Serilophus lunatus, assembly GCA_013399895.1. Taxonomy (NCBI): domain Eukaryota; kingdom Metazoa; phylum Chordata; class Aves; order Passeriformes; family Eurylaimidae; genus Serilophus; species Serilophus lunatus. Next base: position 724,861 of record VXBA01005482.1, read on the forward strand.
CATTAAATAAATGACTACATCTTTGTAATGCCAATGGAACTTTATGGTTGAGGATTACTTGTATTTATAGCATCCATAAAGCAATTTACAGTCCTTCTGCTGCCTGTTATTTTGTGCTTTTGAGCATAAAAGGTGGACTGCAATGCCTTAAAACGCAACTCAAGCGTGCTTCAAAGGTTGAAAGGCTTTCCGGGTCACAGGCAGTGAATGTGAATAGCAGTAATAACTACTCTTTTTTTGTTACATTGTACTTAGAGCTTTGCCTTTGGGCTGCTGATCTCCTTGGGGAGAGCAGATGTTAAACATGCCTTGGAGCATTCGTGTTTTGTAAGTCTGCAAATCAGGAAATGGAGGTGCTGAGGTGACATGCTGTGTCACCTACTGGACTGTGGTGCTTAAAGCAGAACTCAAGTCCTCAAGTCTGTCTGAAGGTGTACTCAAATAATTTTGTTTTAGTCTTTGTAAATCTGGAGGAACTAGAAGACCTCTATTCAAAACTAAATTTAAAGCTTAGTGGTTAGTCAGATGGGAGTCTGAGGACAGAGGCACCATATGCTGAAAAAAAGGGACAGGATTGTTCTTGGTATTTGATCCTCCTTCTATCAAAGAGGATAGTGCCTTAACCACTGCACAGAGGGTTACAATGCCTTCTGATTGTAGTTGTATGCATAGGTCTTCACATACGTACAGAGGAAGAAAAATGGGTAGAAACACTGAAGGACCATTCTCCAAGAGTGCAGACTGGTGCAGCCCCTCCATAGTACTGTGTGCAGTTTTAGACACCACAATATAAAAAATACATTAAGCTGTTGGACAGCATCCAAAGGAGGGCCATGAGGATAGTGAATAGTCTGGAGGGAAAACCTTATGAGGAGTGACTGAGGTGTCTTGGTTTGTTCAGTCTGGAGAAAAGGAGACTGAGGGGAGACCTCATTGAGGTCTTTAACATCCTCATGAGGGGAAGTGGAGGGGAAAGTATCAATCTCTTCTCTCTCATGACCAGTGGCAGGACTCAAGGAAATGGCATGAAGTTGAGTTGAGGGAAGTTTAGGTTGGGCATCAGGAAAAAACTTTCTCCCAGAGGGTGTTTAAGCACTGGAACAGGCCTCCCAGGGAAGTAATTACAGCACCAAACCTGTCTGAGTTCAAGAAGCAGGGCCAGGACTTGAGCTCGGCAACCCTGATGGGTCCCTTCCAACTCATTTTTTATGATTCTATGAAAATGGTGAATGGTAAATTACCACAAAATAACTGCATGTAAGATTAACAACAGCATCTCCAGTTTTGCTTATTAATGTTAGCTAAAAATATAATGTGCCTTTGTAAACATGTAAAGAACAGCACCTGACAGCAAGAATTTAAATGCTTCTCTCATTTTGGCACTGATGTCTCCAGAGGACACATTAATCAAAGGGGTGGGAGGTATAAGAATGAGACTATAGCGTCATCAAACCTTAAAACAAAGTGCTTTAAGTCTATCTGTTTTTCTCCACACAGCGGTACTAATCCATCCACTGAGCTGTATTACTAAGTCACATGTCTATTTATTTTCTGTACTGTAGAAAATTTTGAGAAGGCACTGCATATTGCAGTAGTGATTCAAGAACTGAAAACTGCTACAACAAATGAAATCCAGGCATGTGTCTGGTAAAATACCCCAAATCAAAGCCCAACCAAAAACCTCCCAAGAAACAACAACAACGTCGCTTGGCATGCTATCCTTTTTCACTTGTTGGCCAGGGATCTTTTATTAAGGAAAACACTCTCTTGCATGTTCTCTGAGGAAGTACACATACTCTGATAACCAGTGAGCTATTTTGCCATAACAGTTTTCTTCTTCTGTTGAGAGTAGAGAGCAAAACAGGCACATGTATCTGCTGTCTGAGTCTGCTGCAGCTAATTTTTCAATTTATATAAATACCTGTCAAAACTAATTGCTTCTCTTCAAATTCTAAAGAAATTATTTCTCCTTTTCCTCCCCCACATCTGTCCTGGTTTAATTATTTTTGCATCAGTTGACATTTTAGGAGCTGGTTTGGTCTAAAAAGGGATGATTTTATGTCTTGCTATTTTAACGTAACTGCTTAAGATTGTTGTTTTTTTTTCTTGGTATCTGAAGGCAGAAATTGAGTGGATGCTCATATACTGGTGCTCTTGATTTGATGGATAAAAAAATTGTTGTGATCCAACATTACCTAGTAAAAATTTCCAGCAGAAACACTCAGGCCAGTTTGCATTTTCAAAAGTGCTCATAAGAATTAACCTCCAAAATCCCATTTCAGTCCATGGGACTTGTCCTCTGTAGTCTCTGGATCATGATTATCCCACAGTAGAGTTGATTCAGGTATGCATTGCCTGGCATTGCTAGTTAACAGTACAAAATTTAAGTATCAGAAATACCAGTGACCTACATAATCTTGAGTTTGTCTAGTTGCTTGTAGATTTTATGAAAGTATTTGTGCTTTAACAGAATTTATATCATGACCTTACACTTTCTTTTATAACTGTCCTTCAGATTAAGGGTTCTGCTCCTGTCTCACAACATTACTTACATGAGAATATATAATCTCGAGTACTGGACTCTGTACAGGACATCTGAGAAGAAAGTTTATCCAGCAGTTCTGCTGCAAAGGTATGACTCGGTAAAAAGTGATCGCAGAACCCAGGTGGAGCTTTGAGACAGGTATGTTTTATTCAGCGCACTGGGAGGGACGATACAGAATTCAGAATTCCCTCTTTGAGCCACGGAACTCATGAGATTATAGACCCCCTTCCACAGCAGGTGTTTTGCATTAAATGATTGGCTCCCGGTCTGAGGTCCCTCCTCGCTCCCCACCTCAACCCGCCCATCCGAGAAGATCCAGCAAGTTGGGCCAGGGATGAAGCCAGGCATCTTCTTCTTCCCTTCCCCCAGCTGTGATACCAAATTGCTGCATAGCAACCAGTCCTCAGAAAAACATGTTTTTCCACTTGGGGACCTTGAGGTGTTTTTCTAACTGCTATCTATAAACTACATGTATTGCCTACTTCTGGCTCTCTATGCTACCATATCTCGTTCTTACAGGCACTTCATTCGTGTCTGCTCTGTTCTCCTGCAATCCTGCTTTCTAATTCCCTAAAGCATTCCCTAAATCCTAAAATAATCCCTTCCAACCCCAACTCAGGTACTAGTACAGCACAGGGTAGTCTAGTTTTGTGTCACTTTTGCCTGAATAGACTTGGACTTTCTTATTCTTAAGGCAAACATCTGATGAACAAGCTATGAGGGATTTTGTGGTGGTAGAAGGGACATTTTCTTATTACCATCCATTTAAAGCTATTTCTCTTTAAACAAAGCAATAAAATGAGCAGAGAAGGACCATTAAATTCAGCATATATATGAAACTTCCAAGTAGAAGCAGAAGTAGTGTTGCAGTAGAGACAGACAATGACATAGTATCTTGCTAGACAAAATGGCCAAAAATGGCTCCTTTATTGCTCTTAGCATTTGGTATTATATTATTGCAGAAGGCAGCATGTTCTCTTCTCATAGAATAGGAAGTTGTTTTCTACTACTGTGATTGGAGGATTATGAAAAGTAAGAAGAAGGTTTACTTATCACTAGTCACAATGTTTTTACATTGTCAACAGACAGCTAGTGTATGTGCTTTGCCCATCCAAGGGTGTGCTGAGATTCACACTGACTTATTATTTTAAGGGTATACCCGAATATTATCAAGATCGATTTCATCAATTAATGCCAGGCTGCTGACAGGCCCGCTGTCATCCCCGGCAAGGTAGCAGGTCCACAGTTGCTGTGGTTGCATGGATAGATTAAATTTGCAATTGTACTATGTGTAGAACAAGTTGATACCACTGGCATTTAACCTACTTCCCTCCTGGAGAGGATAGGGCTAGGCTTGCATGGGTTGCAGGTACTGGGGACAGCAGCTTCCTACAGATATGTTCTAAAATGTGGTGATGAGAATTATTCTGTTCTGAGCCACTGTTACAGGAGATATTCAGGTAACTAGATGATCTTTAAGGTCCTGTCCAACCCAACCCCATTCTACTATTCTCTCCAACTCCCATCTATCTGCTTTCCCTGCACATTCTTACCCACCTCAATTCTTACTCATCTTACCTGTTTTCTTCAAGGATGTTCCTAGGCTGAGAGAAACACTTTCTTATGTTAGACTTATTGGTCTTTGTTTTTTAACATACCAGTGGGATATATTTGATTTGCTAATGGTAGATGGAACTTTGTCTTATATTGCAATTTGTCACACAATCTTTTTTATATTCTTCTTGTCTTGTTTCAAAAAGACCTCTTCCAGCCTCATTCTGCTTCATTGAGGTAAGTGTCTTTGACCATTGCAACCACAGGACACTTAGGGAAGTGAAATCTTATTCAACCACAAGTCAGTTGAAGTTCTGGAGACAAGACTTTACCTTGACATTTTGACACTTTGACACTAATTAACATTCTTCCTGTTTACATGACTGAGAGGAAAACAAATTCATTATGTGCTCTATATACTAGTCTTAGTTGTATTTTTAATAACAAAGAATCTAGTCTTTCATGTATCCTGTGCGAATACTCTGACTGTAACATCTGAAACCCCCATTTCTCAATGCTTTCTGAGAAGATCCTCAAAATATATCCAGTTTATCTTTGAAACATGTTAATTAATCCATTTATATTTAAAGGCACTTTTGTAAATACATTTGCTAAGGCACTTTGTAATTTATATAATTTGTTTCAAACAAAGATTTGTGTACTCTTTTTGATACAAACAAGCATACATAATTTATCTTTCACATATATGTGGTAAACAAACAGATTAATAATTTTATCATATACTCTGCCATTTCCCACATGAACAAAAGTGATTTGCTATAGCCTAAGTTAGCCATGAAGTTAAAATCATATTCATTTTTTTTTCCTTAGGCTAAGTACAGTCACTTGGACTATTATTTTTAGCTTTTAATAACCTAGTTTGGCATTTTGCCTGTAGAAGAAGTCTTTTTAAATTTTGCTCCATTTGATCAGCTGAAAAAGAAGCTCCACTTTATTTAAGATTTTTCTATTCTTTTAATACCTGTTGTTATTGATGTTAAGTTAGGACACTGACCATAATTATATTGCACAAGGTATTGTACCCAGGACACTGGCACCTTCAATCTTCAATTATCAACCTATTGCTGCAATATTTTGGTTGACAGCACAGCAATGAGAAAAAAATACCCATTTTAATGAATTATATTAAAATAGATATTTTCCATGATTTTTTAAAAAATACTGATATTGCCCTAAGCTTTTGACAAAACTTGCAATTTGGTCTTTCATCATGCAGCTCTGATGAGCATGCAGTGTACTCAATGAGCACTACAAGTGGCCGTCATTACAAGCTGAAGTGACTGTGCCAGGAGCAAATATCTTGTTCCAGCAATGGAATAAACAGGTCTGTAGCAAGTCCTTCAGATAGATTGCTTTTTCCAGATTGGATACTCATTTTCAGGTTTGTCCTTGCTGATTTTGTTTCCCATATCAGTTCACTGCTGCCTTAGCATGATGGAAGGACTTGCCTTTCTGTGTTTTGGGACACAGAAGGCAGTGAACAGAAAAGTAGTCACAAGAATTGTTCATAACAGCCTAACAGCTTCCATAGTACAGTGATTGTGGCAGCACTGGAAGTAAATTGACAAAGAGGAAAAATTCTGAAGCATATTGGAAGTGAAGTCTGCAGTGCTTGGCATGATCGAAATACAGAGAGAAAAGTGAGGAGAGGGAATTGTTGGCTGACTGCCACACTGTGGAGAAACTCCCCGAAATTCTAGTGGCTTAGTGCACATGTTTCTAACATAGTTACCTGTTATATAAAATTGTACATTATGTCTCATCTTTCATTGAGGCAGGAATTAAGAATGAACTTTAGAATTTTGCCCTTGATCTATATGATGGCTTGGCTGGGATTTGAATTATTTGATCTCTTTGCCAGTCTGAAATGTGCCCGAAATATATTCCAAGGAGAAGTGATCCTACTGTTACCTCATTTTGAAGTGCAGTTCTGTATTTTTTTTCCTAATCATTCAAAAATATTCAAGTTCTCTATAGTTTCCTGAAGTGTGAATTTAAGAACCCATTTAATTCCACTGTGCTTATCCTGATATGTCTTGCATGTGACAGGAGCCTAGTGTCCAAGTATTTCTGAAATAAACAGAAATTTACAGTATTTACTTCTTTCCACAGATATGAAAAATTTTGCAAAATCAGGTCCTTTGATACTTGTTTACTTTGATGCTTGTTTATGCATTCCTTGTGCTCTCATATTGCATTCCAGCTAGATGGGTAGATAACCTCCTTATATTTATGCTAAATGGATCATACTCTAATTTGGATCCTGGAGGTAGTCTCAGTGTCTCGCTGGAAGAGTCTGCAAACACATGATCATCATGAAGTTGATGTCTGCACAGCCAGGAAGGATGCAAATCCCAGGACAAGATGATCTTTCCCTGTCTATAAAAATTCTGTCATTAAAGCATGATACATAATTCCCAAAGGGCTTCTCATGCTTCCCAAGGCCAAGCATATGCAACACTGAGAGTCATAACAGGCCTCAGATATTCTCACATTTCATGAAAGGCATCTGATGTATCTGAAACCTGACACCTGTCATGGCCTCATTGCTAGAACCAGAACAGATCATTAATGACTGTGGATTTAATACTAGACCCCTGAAACTCATATTATATATCCTATCTTCTTTATTGTTCAAGTCAATAACAAAATGAAAATAAACAAAAACTGACTGAGTGAATCCAAAGGCAAAATATATTATGGTACAGCTGACCTTTATTTTATCCATGTATATTGCATTGTCTCACTTGTACTGTCCTGAAGAAAGGGCCTATGCTGTTTTCACTGTCTTTTTTTCAGATTTAGGGGTGCAGTGACAAAACTTCCTCTAATTTTTATCAGCTCAGTGGACAATAACATAGTATCTTTTACTTGTGGCTCAGCAATGAGGGTCATAGGCCAAGGAGATGTGTAGGTTGGTGTATCAGTTTGAGACATAGAGAATTATCTAGCAAACACCAGAATGAGAGCTTGTGAGATGAATACAACAAGATTTATTACAAAAAAATGTCGAAAAAAATGATAATAAATCTCTCTTTCTATATATATCTCTATGATATCTGCCACAGCCCCCCCCCCACCAGAAAACCATGCCTCCCAGACATGTGAAACCACAACCCGCAAAACACACGACTCCCCAAGAACCCTGCACAACATGGAACCACGCCTCCTACACACGACCCCCACCAAGAACACACACACATACACCGGGGGCCCGGGTCCCACCCCTACCCAACCAAAACACCCCAAGTCCTAAAATGAAACAATTGATGAAAACAGTAACAAAAGGATTCAAAGCCATTGGCAGGAATGCCAGGTCCATTGTCACTGGAATCAGGACTCTGCAGAAAACCTCTGCCATGGGAAGAACTTGGAGCAGCCTAGGATGCCGTAAAGTCCAGGAACTCCTGGGACTAGGCAGGAGACTCAGAGAGAGACCACAGCTGGGATGAGAAAAAAGGTGGGCCATACAGGGGGGCCATCTGAAAACCTGGTGAGCGCGTAATCTTCCTCTTGGCACAGAGGAAGGGGGGAGAGAGAGGAGTTGGGCCCCACCAGTCCATTTTAAAAGCGTTTCCAAATCCCTCTCCTTCCCAATTTGCCCAATCGAACGCAGCTCCGAGCCATCCATCTCCCATGCCTTCTGGTGGTTTGCACCATCATCATGGCAGCACCCATGATCGACCACATGGACGGGGACCCATTGGCAGTGCTGCCACAGGGCTCTGCAGCCCAGGTGACCGGGGACAGGCACGTGCTCATGGGGCCACCTCCCTCTGCCACAGTGGGCACCACGCCACTGCTGGTGGCCGCCCCCCAGGAACCAGCTCTCGCTGCTGCCGCCACTCACTGGCGGCTCTGGGCACCGCTGCCACCACCCCGTGCCCCGGTGTGGTCCCAGCCTGCTCACAAGCTGCTGCTGCCCAGGGCAGGCTGGTGTCCATTTGGCCCAGGGCTGCCACTCCGCCGCCACCACCAATCCCAGTTTGCCGCCCCCAGCTCACCTTGGCATCCTCACCTAATTCGCTCCAGGAGAGAAAAATGGGAAGAAATCAAAAGGTTGCACAAAATTTCCTGGGTACCAGTACCTAAAACCATGACAGCTGGCTATGTTGACAGCATGCTATATAACTAGTGTATGTTTCATTTATGAGGCCAGAGATGGATCTTCTTCCCACCATTGCATATCAGGCTGTGTCACCACCACACATCATAACAGATAAGCAATATAGTCCTAAATGATGTGGCTGTTGGAAGTGACTGTGCTGTTCCATGTAGTCCCTGCAGTCCCAAAGGGTCTGAGAGGACATCCAGTGGCCTGGCTGCCAGGGAAGAAAACTGTGAGGGACAGATTGGATGTTGTGATAATCAGTTCTGAGTTTTTTGTGTGATTTAGGTGCATGGTGTCATTGTCAAAGTTTACATAGTGTCCTCTGGTCTGAAAATATGTCTGTGTGCCCACTTTCTTCTTAAAATCAAATGCAGGAGTCATTAGAGTTCATTACAGCTGCCTTCTGCTCTGGAGTCTACTGCAGACCTGGGGGCAAAAATAGTAAGAGGACAGTATTTAAAAACAGCCTTCATTATGTCTGCTTCTTCATGCTAGACATAGTCGTAGAGGAAGAGGAGGCACATCTTAAATTACAGATCCAGAATATCTTATCTGAATCATGGGTAATGAATGCAAATTAGCCATGAGAAAAGGAACTGTGCTGGACCAGTATTTGCAATCCGGGTCAAAACATGGCACTTTAAGTTCAAACTTAGAGTGTATTCATTAACCTACCAGTAGCTCTTTTTCTTGAGTGTCCTTGCTACCACCTCTTGTATGTTAAGAGGTTGACTGGTCCAGAACTACTTTCTTGTAGATGTCCATGAAAATTGTCCTTCATTTTCCTGGCTCTTTTCTTTCTTCTTTCTTTTTTTTNTTTTTTCTTTCTGTTTGACAAGGTTTCCCCCCATCGACAATGTTTTGAGAGAAAGAAGTGTCAGGGTCCTGACTGCACCACTAGGTCTTTATTATGCTAATCAGCCTCACCAGAGACAGCTTCCTCCCTTGCCTAGACATGCCTTCTTGTACCAGGGTCTCATGCCCTTGCACCTAGTCCTTATTGGAGTTATGCTGTAGGTATGCCTGTCTCTGTATTCCATGTTGTTCCCGAATTGTTGTTCTACTTTTCTAGGTTGATCTTGTCTTTGACTTGCTACCTTGCCTTTGTCTGATAGCTGTTGGACTGCTATGCTAGAGTTTGAACCTGTTGCAGTTATCACCCCTACTCTGTTCAACCTGTTTAGGACTGGGGGACTATGCCCTGCTGGTTGTGTTGCTGCACTGTGTGTGTTGTGGTCACCTTCAGAGCACAGCATTGCTACTTTTTTGGAGATGCTCTGCACTCTCTCTGCAGCCTATGAGGGTATAGGCGGCAGAGTGTGTTAAGATCAGATCCTCCCCAGAGCTGCTGCAGTACCGTGCCACTGCCAGCATGTGAAAAGGGTGAGGGTTCATCTGCAATAGTTATTCTGAAACTTCCTGGCCTTCACTAGCTCCCAAGCTGTGCTCCAAGTCACTGTAACAATACAGGTGATTATTTGTTTCTTATCGCAATTCTTATCTGCCAATCTGGAATTAGATAGTGCAAAAGTCTTTTCTTCTTGCTGAGCAGCAACTGATTACATTTAAGATGACTTTTCACCACACAGCCCCTCATACAGAGTTCCCTGCATACTTTGCTCAATAAACCTCTTACAGAATAGTCATTTTCCTTCAGACTTTAGAGTCCACTTTATATGGATAAAGTCCAGTAATTATTGTGAGGGTTTTTTATGCATAACTGTAAGTAATCTCATTTTTGTTTTTTCTTTCATACTTTTTCCCACTTGTTGTGAGGAAACACCTGCTATTTTTCACCTTGGTTTTCACTACTTCATATTGAAGTCATGGTAACTCAAGTAATGAGAAGCAGCCATGAAAAGATCAGCAAGATAAAACCTGAATTCTGACACATATATTTTTTATTGAAAATAACATATTGTATCTGTTTTTCAATTGCAGATTCACACCAAACCCTGCATCACCTCTGTGCATCCTGCTGCTTGTCTCTGTGTTGTAGTCAACCATTTCCTTTGCTGTCTTCTTCCATGTGTGCTTGTACTTTTAGCGATAATCAGCTCATGCAGTGAAAAGCAGAATGATTCTGCTAGCCCCAAAGGAGCAGTCAGCTCTTCAAATTTGAATTTAAGGAATTTCAGGCAAATGTGTCATTTTGCCTCAGACACTTGAGAGAGCTTTCAAGGCCATTCTTGAAAAGTGTGAAAACAAAAGCAAATACGAGTGTTTTGAAGGAGAGGGGTTTGCCTAAGAAAAATATATTCTTGCCTTCCTGTTATAATGCTGGCTTTCTCAAAATTAGGATCCTAATATTTAATCAACTTGAAGTGAATTGAGATTGAAAACTCCTAGCCTTGATAAAATGGAGAAAAATTCATCAAACTATCCCTTTAATGCAAAAATATAGACTCCAGATCTCCCAGAGCCAAATATTTTATTTAACATACTGAGACCTATAAAGATGGGAGCTTTGCCAGAGATTTAGGAACATGAAGTTTGTCTCTTGGCTTATCTTTAATGTGTGTCAGTTTAGGATGTGTGAAAAAGACTGATGGTTTCACAAACCCTGAGGTAGGAAGTTTAATGTCATACACTAATGCATGTTGTTTCACTTAACAAGTCTACTGAAGTTGCTTAATATTTCCTTGAAAGCTGATTGTAAGGAGCAGTTTTCTTACCTTCCATACTGTTATACTTGGTTAAATGAGCTCTTTTTTGTGTGGTTTGCCCACACCTTTGAATGCTAAACAGCAGTGATGTATTCAGGTGATGTGTTCTATTAGAAATGGGATCACAAAATTCCTTTTCACTCATGTCTCCTGCCATAAGGTTATAGTTCCCAAGTAATATGCCCTTTCTTCTAAAATGTTAGATTCAGCAATACCTACACCGATGAAAATCAGGAAACAAAGTAAAATTAGGGTACTTTCAGCCACAGACTCTCGACAACAAGAAGACATAGTTAAAATATTCTAAATGAATCCGAGCTCTCTTCCTGGAGCTGGCAATAGTTCTAGTACTACCTGGGTGATGTCTCACTTGTCTGTGTTAGGGTACCTCTGTTAAATGGAGATGTAATGAACGATACAGGTTTTAACTGGAGAAAACAGAAAGAGCCATGGCTATTATACATTCTATGCCTTGATTGTGGACATGTATTCGCATTTCCATAGATGTCTTCCAGATTACCAGTAGCATTCTTTCTGTAGTCCATCAGGGAAATCACATCTTGTCCTGCAGTCACGAGCATTTAGGAACATGAGAAATGGAATTTGAAGAGTCATTGTGGGGTCCTAAAATTTGTGCTGTATTCTGTTTCATGATCTGATCAATCATCCTCATGTGTTTTCAAAGACTTTGTGCAACTTGCTCTATTCTCAGACAAATCAATCCCTTTTCCATTGATTAAAAAAAACTAACAGGGTTCCACTTCAATAAACATGATATTTGCCCAATTGAAGAAATGAAAATCAAGTAAAACAAGTGAACAAGCTTGGAAAAGCACAGTGCTTGCAGGCCACACTCAGATAAGAGGTCAAAACTCTGTATGCCCACAACAGGCATTCAGTAGCAGCAAAGCTTTTCATGTTCCCTTAAACCTGCTTAATCCTTCTGGCTAAGGGATTTAATATAAACCAATGCAGAGGTATAAACTAGACCTTTAAGAGTGTTCTCACTACTGCTTCTTTTATGGGACAGGGCATTCACTGAGAGAGGCTGTTGTGGAAGTCCAACAGGGATGTTTAATCATGGGTACACCACATTCATGGCTCTTTTTGATGCTGAGACTGAGCTTGGCATTCAAAGAAGTTAGGGAGTGGGTGGGTAGTTTCTAGTTGCTATGTGGCTTTGGGAGAATTGCTTTCAGAAGCATGAAAGCCCTTGTCATTACTCTGCTTTCTGATATGTATAACTTCTCTGCTTTTCTTCACAATGCTATTATTTTACTAGAAACCCCAATCATCCTTTCTTTTCTTCCCAGCCTGGACTAAACGTGAACAGAAAATCAGTGCTGCTTTTCCATCTCACTGGTATTGGGAGCTGTTAAAACTACTGTGGAGGGAGATTGGGTGGGATAAAAAAGCACCTTGGGCTATATTCTTGCAAGTGGTTTTTATTTGGCACAAGGATGGAAAGGCCATAATAGTGCTGCCACTCTTGGTGATGGTGCTATGGGATCAGCTGGGAAATCAGAGAAGAAAAAATCCAGTGGAGGTGCAGTTTCAGATCAGTGCTCCCAGATGGGCACAATTCTGACAGCTTCAGGTGTGTTGCATCTCTGTATTTCTCCCTTTTTCTTTTTTTTTATTTTTCTTTTGCCAAATATGAGTATTGATCATCATTTATCTCAGATAGTGGTCAACAGGATGTTTACACCATATAACCCTGACTTCTAAGAAATTTTTCCCAGTTTTTAAGTAAATTTTGTGAGTAATCATATTTCCTTTTTATTTCAAATTGCAAGATTTTTAATTTTCTTCTGGGAAAAAGGACTAACTGATAACATGCTGAGAAAATTAAAAAAAAATCAAAAGCAGGGGAGAAGGGGAACAAAATAAAGATTCAGAGGGATGCATGTATGGCTTCAACATGTAGACCACCTAAGAACTAAGTAACATTGCAAAACGTGTCTTCATCTTCAGAAGGAGTAGCTAATAGATGAGTTGGAACAGTCAGTAGAGGAGTGGCAACTGGTGCCAGATGGAAACACTGCACTAAGTCTTTTGAAAAATGCTCCAGATTGTTACAGGATCTTTTAAAGGTTCAAGAGTGTTTCAGTGGTAGATGAGTGCTATGTTACTACTGAGGGGATACTCGCAGTAGTTTTGCCTATAGGTTGATTCACAACCCTTTGTGCCCATTAAATGCTGATGTACATGTGGAGCACAGCTGTTCATTTAGTTTCCTTTTACAGCAATTTAGCATGCAAGCACCAAACCCACTCAGAAATTGAGATCAATGGCAGGCAAATGGACACAGATGGCAGGAAGGTGGCAGAGCTGAATCAAAGCTTTATCTGAGCTGAAGCACTAACGTAGGTGCTTTTTAAGAAAGCATGCAAATTTTAGACCACTTTGAAGAATAGATTTTTAATAGAAAAAGGCTTCACAATTTACCCATGACAGGTACTCCAGCATCCCCTTTCTAGCCACTAAGATTGTCACTACTTTTTACTAATGCTGAAAAATTTCAGATTACTGTCTTCCTGTCCCCTCCTGCCTTTTGTAGTATTCATTATACCTCATTTTTATAGCACTCCAGACTGCAAACCCCAGTCTGAGACTTCTTTGTCCTGACCAAATGTGGAGGGTGGCGAAACACAAAATTTTATGTCTGATCCACAGTGTGAGAGCACAATGGTAATCTCAGTCTTGCTGGTTTGTGGCATATGCAGTTGAATTATACAGACTCCCTCTGATTTATTATGAAACTAGCAATGAAAATTTAGCTGACAGCACACATTTTGAATTTCTCTCTGGGTGTTACAAGGCTACTTCTGCGGTAGTTATTTTCACACCAAATGAAAGTAACTTTGTGAAGACATAAGTTTAGTAGGTGAAGCTTTTTAAGTGATTTATAGTTTAAATATGCTTGAAATCAGTCACTCTAGTTAATTTCTGCTCTGGGAAAAGGTAGCCAATTGTCCAGGCCTGTTATAGGTCCCAAGAAACCTTTTTTCTTGTGCCTCTGGCCATTCCTCAGCTTCAGTGAAATGCTGAACAATACACACAACTTCTTTTTTTCTGGAAACCCATAGACCTCTTGCAGATGATAGGCAAAGCTGGGATTTTCATATGACAGATGGGATCATCTTTTACAGCTGAGGAATAAAGGAAAGGCATAATGTAGCCTTTCCATCAAGCAATAGAAGTCTCACACATGCTATATACAGAAGTTCACCTCTGTATTGTGATTCCATTTATGCATTGGCAGTCTCAGCATAAGGGATCTATGAATTTTGGTCTCTATTTGAACATTTCTGTTTGTTTTATTTGAAGATTTGCTTTAAAATATGGAATAATGTAAATATCTTTCTTAGAAAGCTTCATTGTCTAGACATGGACCGAGGTAGAAAATGGGAGCAAGGTATCTTGAGAACAATCCATGTGTTCAGACTGTAAATTGTCAAATTTTTTAAAAAGAGATTTAAAATTTTGATATATATTTTGATGTATATTTCAACATTGTGGAAAGGGATATATTAAGAACCAGAAAATATTCTGTTATATATACAGAAGGTAGTGTACAATTATATCTCTGCTTAGGCTATGTTTCTGCAACAATTTCAGAGCAATTGGTAAAGTCAACTCCCCATTCTTAACCAGCAATCTTTCATGCCAGAAATGTCTAGAACTCTTAGGCTCTTAAAAGCTGTGTTCTTATGTGGCATGATCAGTCGGTTGAGCTGTACATTTATTTAAAGAATATACAGTAGGGCTGTGTTTACATTGGAATCACCAGGGAATTTTCCTAGGGACATCAATGAGAGTCCATAATTTTATTTTTTTGATAATACACTTGATCATGTGAAACCACTGAGAATCAGAACTTTTCTCTGGACCGCATCCAGAATTTCAATTGCTGTCAGCAGAATACTTTAGTTTTAATTTAAAGCATTTTCTCTTTGCCTTTTTAAAATTCTGGAATCAGCTGGGGTTTTTCTTCATGTTCAACCACTACTTCGATCAAAGTATTCCAGTAGTGATTGGCCTAGTTGTATTGGGTGTCTTCTCACTGCTTTTAGAAAACCCTGGAGACATCTGTCTTGTGATTCCTTCTAGTCAAAGACACACACACAAAAACTAGATGTTCTATTGATAATTGTCTGGTCATTATAAAGACAGTCTAGCCAACTCTTTCTGGACAACCCTTTCTTTAGGTCTTTCAATTGTATGAGTTGAATCCTCAAACTACTGATTAATCTTTCAGATGATCATGTTTCTGATCTAGAAGACAATATTGCATATTGCACAGGCAGATTGATTTTTCTTTTTTTTTTTTTTTTTTTTTTTCATGATTTCTATCACTGGCTTCTTGTACAACTGTGGGAAGATCATGTTACCCTGTTTACTTCTAATTCCCTAAAATTCCTTCCCATTTTCTTTAGGCTATAGTATCTTCAGGGTTAGAATTATTTCTAGGATTGTACAGCAGTTTGCATATTCAGATCTTGTCTTCTGTTTGGCCTGCTAG
The DNA here is from genome assembly GCA_013399895.1 of Serilophus lunatus. NCBI lineage: Eukaryota > Metazoa > Chordata > Aves > Passeriformes > Eurylaimidae > Serilophus > Serilophus lunatus. The sequence continues at coordinate 740,283 of VXBA01005482.1, forward strand.
CAACCTACGTTTTCAATAGAGAGATCTGGGCAGAATTACACACATAGAATTAACAAGGTTGGAAAAGACCATAGAGATCATCAAGTCCAACCTTTTGCCTAGTTTAACAACCTATCCAACACCAATCCATCATCTAAACCATCTAGACCATCTAAACCATCTAAACCATGTCACTGTTGGCCTCTCTTGGACTCATGGGAGAAAAAAGTCTTTCTTGACACTCAGGATAACCACCTATAAAAAACAAGCTGTGAAACCATTATCAAATTCCTGGTCAAAACGGTATGGCTTCCCATAAAGAGCAAACTCCCAAACCAGATAAATAAGTATGCAGTTTGTGAAGGGGCTCTGTTTCAGCAAATTATTTATGAAAGCATTAATAAAGCACAGCTAACATCTTCACTTGGGCTTACAACTTGCCTTCTGACTGCATAATAATGTACATTTTTCTTTCGACAAATCAAACATCCCTGGTTCTTTCCCCTTAGGTTGCATTTTCTTTATTATTGCTTTCGGATGTCAGCTGAGCCAGGTTTTCAGGTAGGTACAATGACACAGTGGTGTATTATAGTAAATTCCCCAAGCTTGCACTCTGTGTCTTCAGTACATTGGATGCAGTGAACCTTGGGGGCCTTTATTTTTATGACATCAATAAATTCACCTAGTGATATGAAGACTTATTTTACAACTATTTCCCTTAATGTTGGTAGCACTGTGGAGTGCAAAGCTAGTGAAAATAGACATGCTTAAATAGTACAAAGTCTGAAAAAGGAAAAAAACCCAACAAACCTGTGCTTGCTGTGGAAAAAATCTGAGATATTCAGCTGTCTAAAAGCAGCAGAGTAAGGATTGGTTTTACCATATGACCACTCCTTGGATTCTGATTCTGTCAAAGGAGAGTACCAAAGGACAATATTCAAAGCCCCCCACAAGCTAAAATTGTATCTTTCATGAGCTTGTGTGAATATTTGAACACTCTTTGTCAGGGATCAAGATCCATGATTAAAGAAAATGACAAATCAGCAAAAGTATTTCCCAGTGATGCCGTAAGGGCCTCAGATAAAAAAATTGAAAAACACAGAGTGAAGGGGAGAAGCAGCTTTACTGGTCAAAGGCCGATGATCCAAAGAGAAAATCATAACAATCTTCCCATTTTTATAACATTCTGAGCACCCATCCCCCATACTATCTTATTAAAGTCCCTCTTACTTCTATGTTACCCCAACATCCAACAGAATTGTCCCTCATTACTTAACCCCACCTATGTCCAGCCCCTGGTAGGACTGGAAGCCTAACTCTGTGTTTTGTCTTGTACCCCACTTATCTACACACAAGAATGCAAACACACAGGAACACAGGCTCTTCTGGCCCTTAATATTCCAAGTTATCCAGCTACCTAGCAAAAGTGAATTCTCTAAAATATTAAGCAAACCCCTTAAGGCATCACCAGCCTGCTTAGCAAAGTATGACATGCAGATGAAACCTGAGGTCAGGTGTGCTGTCAGAACCCTTTTGTTAGTTATCTATTATGGAATTTCTTTGGGCCAGGGCAGATCAAATCTAAACCACTTTATTGTTTCAGTCTTTATAAGAATTTCTCTTTGTGCTCTCTTTTTAACTTCAAACAACAAAATTAAAAAGGAAATAAAAATTTTAATTCTTGCAGTTGAAGTTTTTGTCTTTCACTCTGTCTATGGTCAGGTTTGATTTATGTAATGAATGCTTGGTATAACATTAATGTGTTAGCAGTGTTTCTAACTGAAGAATTACTCCTAAAGTGGCAAGCTCTTCTCTTTCAGGTCTGCAGAGAATGAAAATAATTGTGGATGTAAATAAGACATTTGTACAAGCTTTAACTTGGAATACATCTGTAACTGAGGTACCAGGATACATATATTGGAATGTTGCAAGAGTACTGTTTTTATAGGTTTAATTCCTAGTTTATATACTGTAAAAGATAAATCTTTACCACAATGAGATTCAAGACTTGGTAAATTTATCACAGAAAGAGCCTGAAAAGCTAGGTCATTTTAGCATAGCCAAAAATAGACCGAGAAGAGACTTGATTACAAGGCATCAGTACTTTCAAGAGTCAAACCTACTAAATAATAAAGTTCTCTTTAATCTAGCAGGGAAAGATGTGAAGGAAACTGATAGCTGAACGTTTTATCCAGAGATATTCAAATTAAGAATTGGTACCTCATTTCTAAGACTGAGATTGATTAACCACTGGAACATAGATTAAGGGACATGGAGTCCTTTTTTTGTTGAAGCCTTCAAATGAAGATAGAGCATGAAAAACATATTTTTAGAAGATATATTTTAGTAAAAAGAAAAAAAAAATCACCAGCTCAATACACAAGCAATCATAAAATTTAAGGGCATGTGTCACACAGAAGGTCAGACAAGAGAATCTAATAGTCTTTTCTGGTGTTAAGCTTCTGAGTGAAAGCGGACCAAGGGAGACAGCTGATTTTCAATATTTTCAAATGCTGAATAAATTGTTAACATTTATCAACCTGCCTATGATCTCAGCTTTATGCTTGTGCAACACAAAGACATGGAATCCAGAACAAACTGCAATTGAATGATATGGATAGCAGGCAAAGTGTTATCATCTAGCACTAAACTGGTATTGTACCCTGGAAAAAAAACATCTTATTTGGCAAACACTGAATCTAATCTGCTTTACGCAATAAAGAACAAGAAGGAAGAAAATATACACACATAACAGCACTCCCTGTCTGATAAAAAATATGTTTGTGTCTTCCTCAAAGAAACAGAGCTGCCTGTATATTCTTGATGTAGGTACATTCCGGCCCCTATAGACACAGAATTTGATTAATGTGCAGTTTGTGCATCACTTGATGGAAATTGACATTCTTTAAAAATTAAATGTGATAAAACATTATCAGAAGACCTTGCACTTTCATATGCATTATTGAGCAAATGTACAAGTGGACAGGTGAGGTAGAGAAAGAAGTTGTTCAAAGTTGTCCAAGGATGTGTGTCTCCAAAGGAGAGGACTAACGTGGCATTTATGGCTCTGGGCATTGAAAGGTAAGACAAGTTGAAGTTTTAGCAAGTTGTATCCTTGCAAGGGATGCATATGGGATGGTTGAACAACAGCAGCTTCACTGATGGATCAGTTATACCCGAGCTAGACTTTGGGAAAGTTCAGCACAACACTACAGGATGAATTCCTTGTGAAAGATCTAATCATACACAGAAAGCAGTTTTTATGAGAGGGTACTGGTGGGTTTGTATCAAATATAGAGCTGATGGAAGAAAGTAAAGAATAGGGTGGTCAGCAGAAGTGAGGCAATGGTTTTTATTAGGACAGAATTTCCAGATAATCACAATTTATGTCCGAGTTGAACTTTATGTGTAATACCTGGAAATCTGTGGGCAAGTACATGCTTAGAAAACAGGGACAGGTTTGTGCATCTGTTCTAAATACTGAGAAAAGCCTTAGTCTGACAAGTAAAAGATTTAAATACTGAACTGTTTGTGTGAGATAGTGAGATTTGGTTTTGTCTCCTATATAAAGTAAACCTTATATAAAACTTGAGCTCCGTCAGATATTAAAATAATGCTAATTACATTGTATTTTACTTGCTGAGTTTCAGTATTTTCTGGGGGAAAATTTGTTAATGTTGATGAGTAATGAGGGATACCAACAGTTTTCTTTTTTGATTCACATTCTTCTTAATGCTCAGATATTTCTGTGAGCGGTTGAGTTTCAAGAACTCAGCTGAAAATTGCCCTATTTTTTTTCTTTCTTGTCACGGTGCCATTTTGCAAAAGTCTTGGTGGTGTAAGAATTTAGAAGATGAACAAATGTGTGTCCCTGTATTTTTGTGACTCTTTTGCTCAGGACAATATCACCCTGTTAGACTAGTTTTAATATAGCTCTATTTATTTACACTGAAATATTTCTGGCCCCAAAGAAGGAACTGTCTCAAAGGCACTGAAATAAATTTATCTTTTCATGGCCTGCTGTAAAGTGCATTGGAAAGGGAATGTCATAGCAGGTAGCACTGTGTCTTTTAAAATTCACAGGTTAGGTCAGAGGGAGAGTTTTGTCCTCTGTAAGTGCAGAAAAATATTTCAGAAGACTTATCTCAAGGAGACGAAGGCTTATGTTTGCATCTTTCCCAGGAATGTGCTTGTGTGTATTTCTCCTCCTGCATTCCACAGAGATTGGCTCCCTGCCATGGGAAGACAACATTTTGGAGCTTTCAGAAGGCTGCCACAGCTAGGGGACTGGCAGAAACAATAAAAGCCCCGAGAACAGGAGAATGTCTTTTCCCCACACTCAGTGTTTAACAGTGTTAAGTTTAATCTTCTTTAAGTTTTAGTGTTGTCACCTTTGCAAATAAATTGTCCGAAATCCCTCCACTGCCTGGCATTTTCTGGGGTACTATCTATTAATTTTTGTAAGGTTTTTCCAATATGGTCCTTTTCATCTGTGTGTAGTACAAGAGGGCTGGAAGGAGCCCAGCAGAAAGCTGAAAACTGTTTATCCAGTGATTTCAGATGTATTTCTAGAAGCAAGTAAAAATACCACAAAGGGAAATGTACCTCACTGTTATAAATGCTGTGAACAAAGTGTGGCAAAGGGATCACTGTCCACAGCAAGCCAGGCACTTTGGAGCACAGGTGGCAGGTGACTGCTCAGCATGATTAAACAAATTGGTTTAATAGAGGCGAGATATGCAAAACCAAAGAATTAACAGCTCAACTAATTGGAGACTTATTCAGCATGCAGGACCACAGCAAAAAGTTTAATTCACTGTATTTACAGAGGGCCCACAATATTGGTCTTAAATTGTTAAGAACACATTAATGTCTTAGCACAGTGCAAAATGTATAGCTGCCTGAAATGAAATTCCCAGTGCACAGGATAAAATAATTTTAATCCCCTGTAAACAAAACAGAACAAAGATTAGTAAGATTATTCCTTATCTCTCTCTTCCCCTCCTCTTTCTTTCTTACTGAACAAGAAGCACATAGTGAATAATGAACAGCATTTAAATAATACATTTTGTTTTCTCTGTTCTCTCAAGCTTCAGATAATGGATACAAATGATGTGAATGTCAGCAAGTGCTTCTCGATGTTTTTTATCCTGAGATTTTGACCAAGCTGTGTTAGAAGGCGTATTCATATGTACACTGTGGCTTCCAGATTGTAACCTTTCAAGCAAGAGGGCAGTCTAATGAACTGCTTTTCAGCCACAGTTCTTCCTTGAGTAGTTATTAATCTCTGTGCGTTCCTGGCCCTGTGCTGGCTATGCATAACTGTTTGTGTGGCCATTCTGTGAACTGGGCTGGGAAACTGGTCCACTTGCAAAATAGTAACACTAGTAACAGTAAAATGATTATTTGCAACTGGGTTGTCTATCAGCTGGACCAGACTCTGGTTTTCAGTCTGATTACATGGCTAGTTTTACCACCATTACCTGGAGAAAATTCGGGAGAAGGAAAAAGCAGAGGGTATTGAAGCCAGTTTAAACAACACTGCTATTTGGATGGCAAACCCAATCTAGAAGAGGAAGCCTGCTGTTACTAGTGATCCTTTATGAAGATATAGATCTGTCTACTGGTAAACATTTAGTTTTAAACTAAAATATCCAGTATTTTAAAAAAAATAACTTTTTTTTCCTGCATGCTGAGGAAGCTTCATGATAATACTGTTGCATAGTGTTTAGAGCAGATGGGTGACAGCTGAGTTGTAATGGAGCATTGCTCATGGTAGCAGTGTTGGCTAGGATTTGCAGATTCAAGAGGGAGCGACAGATCTGTATAGCTATGTCTTCTCATCACAGTCAGTGTTGTGGGCAAACTTGGTATCCTTTCCAGCTGAGGGCCCCTGCTGTAACAGAACCAGACAGGTCTTAGCCGCCATCTTTTTAAACAATAACAGCTCCTAATGCTGAATACGCTGGCTGAGTCACTCCTAGGACATCCTGAGCATCACTGTATTTCTGCCTATTTAATAGATGTTCCAGTGGAGCAAAGGTAAATATGTTGTAAATAACACATAAATGAGACAGCAGTGGGTGACCAGGCAGTTATGAGTGGTGAAAATCTTTATAGGATTCCTTTAGACACGGTATTCCTGAATCATTCATTCAGTACTCTTCCTCTTCCACAAGGCTGAATGGGAATACAGAATCATCACTCTGGAAATTTGGTCTTGCATGCAGACTCACTCATAGCTTGCTGTAAAAGTCAGATCTTTGAAACAGCTGATAGTGCAGAGACTTGAGCCACTGACAGTTTGGCAAAACACTGTTACTGGGGCATCATTAGTAATTTTGTTCAGAATCTGCCCAGTGATAAAACCAATAAATGTAGGAGCAAATGTTTTTTTTCAGAGCCCCTTGCAGGGCCATGAAAAGGCAATCAAAATGCTGATAAAATCTCTATGGTGGTTCCTTCTCCTTCAACATATTCACTAATGATTTGGAGTGCTATGCAATGAAGTGTAAGGCCACTGTCCAAGTTACTTGTCTCACTGCAGTAGAGTAGGTATAGGCCATTTAAAATTTAAAATTGGTGAGTGGACTAAGAAACATTCTTGGCTTTCTGTTGTTCAAAGGAAAAAAAAGTGTTTTTATGTACATTTGTCTTGCTTTTAAGTGCATGAGAGGTATTATTTCTCTCCTCTCCTATCCAGAATAGAAACCTTTTAGTCCTTTTTTTATTCTTTTTAAACTTGAAAATTTACATGCACTGTCATGCTTACCACGTGATTCAGCTTAACAAGAAGTGCTTCTGGAGGCTGTGGTAAAACCTTAAGTATGCAAATCTTGATTTCTTATGGCATATTTGAGGTCAGGCTTTTCAAATATACCTCTAAATAACAAAGTAAGATGAGCACCAGGAGGAAGGGTCTTGTACATTAGTACAAAATGAAATGAACAGGCTTGGACTGTTGAAACCTCACTCACATCCAGATCTTGCATTGTTGAGAAAATTTTCATAGCTTGAAAATATCTGACCTTTGTGTGGCAGTTTTACACAGCTTCAAAAGCAGCAGGTTCCATGCCCATGGATGAGGGGATCAGGTTATATTGTATTGGAACTGTAGTACACAGCCTATTTTAATTTTCTCATTTTATTTGTGTGAATAATTAATGCTTTTGTTTTCATATATTCACATTAGTACATTAGAATTCCTTATTCCAATGTGGTAACTTCCAGCAAAATAAGTATTCTGCAGAGATTTGCATAGCATTAATTTCCTACTTGGGTTGTTATAAATATTTACAAATAGTGTGTAGGTAGATCTCTGTATGGTTAAAGATGTCACCTAAACCTTTCAGTGAAATTATTTTCCAGCAATAGTAATCCTTTAACTCATTTTTTATACCATTCGTTTTGTTTCTCTTAGACAATTGCAGAGGTAAGTTAACTGCAAAAATAGCAAAATCTCTTGCTTAAAACAACAGCTTTTTTAGATGGTAATACCGTTATAGCTTGTATTTGGTATTAGTGCTGGCAACTTTCATTTTAACATCTCAGAGCACTTAAGCACTGATGCAGGCTATCCACTTTCACAGCAAAGGATCTTTTCTATTAGTGTGTATTTTCATCTTGAGTTTTGAGCTAAGTTTCTTTTTTGCAGCTGAAGCATGAAAATTAAGTGATTTAGCCTAGGGAGCAGGAACCCAGAATATAACACAGGACTCTTGATTTGACACAGGGAACAAAAGGTCTTTAATACCTCCTCTGATGTGAAATATTGCTGTACAGAACAGGAGTTTGGATGGTCACAGAAGGTCAGATTATTATCCTATGAAAGAGGAAACCCTTTCATTTTACAGATTTCTCAAAACCAAAGATCCAACTTAAACCTATCAGAGCAGTGCCTTTCCCTTTCTGTAGGAGCTACTGTAACATTTCTAGCAGCTCTGACGTTTGTTTGTGATTTGAGAATTAGTTCCATTAAAAATGTCATATTCATAGGTCATTCAATTTTAATGCTGTACATTTGACTACTGTATATATTCTAGTGTTTAATCTAAGCCAATTTTGAATATCACAAAAGAAGCAGTCATACAAATAAACTTACATTAATGGAATAATCAGTTGACATTTAAAGCAGTGACCTTCAAAAGATGTTTACCAATTGGCCAGTATTATTTTTGTTTGTTCTTGGAGTAGGAATTGCAGATTGCAGGATTCCTGGTTTCCTTTGTGGCCTAGGCACTGGCATACCACTGCCTGCCAACTAGTGATAGTGTCCATTGGACACTATGTTTGCACATGTACGCAGGAATTCTGCAGGGGCTGAGTTGTTGGGACTATTTGTTAAATGACTGCAAATACACAGTCCTTTTAACATAGCAAATATTCAACTTATATAAGGTTGTGGGGGTTTGAGAAGGGGAGGGAGATGCGGGGTTCTTAGAGGGAGCTGGGGGGGGGGAAAGGGGAGGTTTCCATTTAAACTCTGGGGTTTTTTTGTTGTTTTTTTTTTTTCCTTTCCCTTCCCTTGCTCCCCCCCCGACTCACCACTGGTTTAACTCCAGCACGGCCCCAGCACACAGAGTGAGGCTGGGAGCCCATAGTATGCGGGGCCGGGAGCCCGCGGAGCAGTACCGGGAGCCGCGGTGTGCGGGACCTGGGTGGCTCCGGGAGCCCGTGGGGCCGCTTCCCGGAGCCCGCGGTGGCGGTGCAGGGTTGCGAGGCGGGCCGAGTGGAGGAGGCGGGCCATGGGCACTGGTCGGCACTGCGTGGGGCATCTGCCGGTTTTCCCTGAGCCTCATGGCGGCTGCTCTCCCACATGCTCTGCCCATGCCTTCCCCCCCCCCCCCCCCCCCCCCCGCGCCGGCGCCCCCCCAGGGCAGCC